>JAAGAY010148325.1:0-39470 GCA_011801015.1 Ardeotis arabs
CCTGATCTAGTGGGGGATGTCCCTGCTCCTTGCAGGGGGGTTGGACTAGATGACCTTTGAAGGTCCCTTCCAACCCTAACCATTCTATGATTCTATGATTCTATATAATTTGTACCTGTAGTTCAGGTCAGAAGTTAGCAACCCTTAACATTTTTATAACTGGAAAGCACTCATATAGCAGCACATATTCAACCTGTATAAATATTAGAAAGAAATCCATATAATAAATCAGAATTACTTCTAGTCAACAATAACAACAAAATCCATTTTATGTTATCTCCATAATTTTTTAAAACTATTGTGAGTGCAAACATTTCACTAAAGAAACGAAAGTCTATTTGGCTCTTACTACTAAGACTTGAATATAAGAAAGAACCATCATTTTGCTATCTTTTTAAAAACTTAATGCTCTCTCTCTCTCTCAAAAACAAGATTAAAATATTATCATTTTAGAAACTGAGCTTCAACCTTTGCACAATTAGAAAATTAAAGAAAAGAATTGTTGGGTTATGGTGCATTTCTACTTTTTCAGTTTATCCAGCCTTCACTCTGTTACAAGTCTGCTCACTCAAAACAAGGTGTGTCAACAGGAGAAAATTTGTAGAAGGTAATATACAGAAATTACTTTAATGTCAATCATCTGTCTTTTTTAATTAGGAAAAAAAACCATAAAAAATTTGTTTTTAAAGAAACTGAAAGAAACTTTAAACTGAAACCACAAAATAACCCCTTAAGAAGCATAACCCTTAACATTCTTTCTTCCAGTATTAATACCAAGTCCCCTTGCGCCAAGCTGATTTCTTAACACCGAGGCTGTCCATTCAAAAGCACAGCAGGCATAGCAGCAAAGGCTTCATATAGCAGTGACTCAACATAAAGTCAACAGGAGGTTTTTTGTAATAACAAGTTACAGGACTGAACTGTGACAAATTCTGCTAGGCTCATTAAAAGTTCCTTGAAAGAGCTTTAAGATGGTATGTCTTGATTGCCTCACATCAGAAGAAAATATGCTATTTGTTAAAAGAACTGTGCTTATTTCCTTGAAAGAAGGTTTATTTTTTATTTTCTTGGAAGCACACACTGGAAAGTACACAGTGAAAATAATGTTATTGATATGCCACAGCCAAGATGGATTTCCTCCTGAAAGGTGGAAAGCTGAAGGATTCCTACCAAAATGACTGAAGCATTTTAGTGTGTTAAGGAAAGCTACATAAAGAATAATACTGCCCAAACATAAAATAAATCCTACTTTTAAAAATTTGTTGTGTTGTTTGAAGTAATATTTATACTCTTAAAGGTTCAAAATAATTATAGAAATTATGATGGATGAATTTTAAAAGATTTATTTTCAACAGGAGATCAACTGAAATACTTAGAGGTATCAGACAGTTACCTTACATTACTATTGACAATAGTTTCTTTAGTGATGCCTCAGAGAGTGTGAAAATAAAGACTAAAATTACAGTCACGTAGGAAAATCAAATTATTATAAAATCACACAATAATTTAGTTTAGAAAGGACCTCTGGAGATCACCTGATCCAATCTGCTCTTTAGAGGAGTCAAATTAGGACAGGTTACTTAGGTAAGTGTCCAGTCTGTTCACTGTCTCCAAGGATGGAGATTTCAGAGCCTCTAGGGACAACCTGTTCCAGTGTTTGATCACCCTCACGGCTAAGAAATGTGTCCTCGTATTTAATCAGAATGTCCCAAGTTGCAACTTATGTCTGTTACCTTTTCTTTTCTCATCATATACCTCTAAGAAGAGTCTGGATTCACCTTCTCTACATTCTCGCAGTAGGCAGCCATAGAGAACAAGATCTCCTTGAGAGATTCTGTTCTGGAAGCTAAATAAACACAGTTCCCTCAGCCACTCTCTCCTCATACATCATGTGTTTCAGACCCTTAACACTCTTGCTTGAGTTGCTCCAGTATGTCATTGTCTTTCTTGTAGTGGGGAGGCCCAACAGAGTGTGCTCCAGATGTGGTCTCACCAGTGCTGACAAAGGGGAAGAATCACTTACTGCAGCCTACTGACCCTGCTCTTGCTGATGCAGCTCAGTATGCCAGAGGCCGCCCTCACCACAGGGGCACAATTACTCTTTATGTTCAACTTCTCCCTCAGGACCCAAAATCCTTTTCTGCAGAACTCTTTTCTATCCATTTGATGACCAGACTGGACAGATGCATTGCATTATTCAGTCCCTGGTGCAGGACTGTCTTTACTTGACATTATGAGGTCTTTGTCAGCTCATTTTTCCAACATTTTGAGGTCTAAGCGGACAGAAGCTCTAAGTTCCAGCATATCAGCCAGTTCCCCTAGCTTGTTATCATCCAAAAATTGCTGAGGGTGCACTCCATCCCATTACCCAGGTTGTTTATAAAAAACATCAAACAGTATCAGCCCAGCATCAGTCCCTGAAGAACATCACTAGTAACTGGTCACTACTTAAGACTTTGTGCTGTTATCACCGCCATTTGAGCCTAGTGTCCAATCAATTTTCCCACATCTTATAGTTCATCTATCCAGTCCATATTCACCAATTTGCTACAAAAATGGTACGCAGAACTGTGTTGAAGGTCTTTCTAAGATCAAGGTGTACAACATTCACTGTTCTCTCATCCATGGAGCCAATCTCAATCTCAAGTATCTCCCAAAATTAGCATAACCTTACAAAGATCATTGACAGTAACCTTGCAATGACATCGGCTACCCCTATCAACACTCGTGGATCCAGCCCACCTGATGCCACAGACTTCTCTAAATCTGATTTGCACGTGTGGTCCCTAATCTGGTCTTTCTCACATGCGGTCTTTACTTAACTCCCCCAGGCTCTGCCACTGGTTGCAGGGGGCTGGGAGGCTTGAAAGCAAACTTCACTTGAAAGCAAAAGGAAGGTACAAAATATCTCAGCCTTTTCCATGTCCTCTGTCCTTAGGTCTTTATCCCACTGAGCAGTTTACATTTTTCTTAATTCCCATTTGCTGCTGATATACTTACTGAAGCCTTTCTTGCTTCCTGTCATATCCCTGACTAGCTTCAACTCCAGCTAAGCTTTAGCTTTCCCACTTCCAACTCTGCATGCTTAGGCAATAACTCTATATTCCTCTTGGGTAGCTCATCCTTGCTTCTGTCCAGTGCGTTGTTTCCTTTTTTGCATTTGAACTCCGTCAAGTGTTCCCCTTTTCCTATAGCTATGACAATTTCATTTAAACAATATAAATTATTGAAATAGATCTGTTAAAATATACAAAAAGCCTAGAGTTTTCTTTCACTTTGACTATGTGTATGTCATTAAGTTGCAGACGTATACACACACTCTCTAGTGCCTACTGGGAAAGAAAAGGAAAATCTATATAATGCAAATTGCCCTAATGTCCACTTCGTTCATATTATGTCCTTTGCAGGCTGTTAGAGTGAGACTTCAGGGTATTTTTGATAAGTGCCAAACCCTTATTTAGGGGTTTTTACTACCGAGCTGAAACTCTAAAGAGTGCAATGCATTGATAATTAAAAAGAGTATGGAATGCCTCTGAGGGAAGAGACTGAGAAAGGAAGGGATAAAAGAAAACAGGAAAATTGCATCTATCCTCTGTGTTTCCTACTCCTTCTGTTGCTCTTTGTCTCTCAATCACAAAACCAAACAAAGTAATATCTAATTGGAGTCAATCAGGAAAAGAGGCAACCACTTAGCTGAGGACATACTCTGCAGACACTGTTATTCAGCTGGCAAAACAGGGATGCCTTTCTCCAATCCTTTTCCTTTCCTCTCTGCCGTGGGGAGCAAAGCTATGCAAACAAAAGCTCTATGGCAGCTTTACCAAACCTTTGTGCAGGACTATGCTTGCATTTTCAGGGGTGAGCAGACTGCCTGGCTACAGGGAAGAGAATGGATCTTTGTTGAAATTGAAGCGGGGGATGCAAGAACCATGGATGATATCTTTTTCTTCTTGTCTATGAAATACAAGCATTTTCAGGAAGCTCTGCAAAAAGATGAGGGTTTTAACTCTAGCTGAACTCTGCTAAAAGGTGGAGTGCAGGATTTGGGGGAGAATTACGTTCTGTAAGACCAGGAAGACTTTGCTGTATCTTGGAATATTAGTATTTTTGCAGCGGAGATAAGGGAAAGGCAAAGACCGTAAAGGTTATTATAGAGATGTTAGAATTTCAGAGTTTGGAATAAGCCAGCAAATTAATGTCTACAGAACAGAAGAGGGACCAAAATATTTCAGGAAGCGATTAAACAAAAAAAAAAAAATTAAATACCTAAGAACCAGGAAGCTTACATGGCTAGTAAGAATCACTAACTTGTTCACTAACTGAGCACACTCATCTGGTTCATAATTTTGTATCTTAATGAAATAACACTTAAAGAGTTGCTTGGTTTTGAAAAGAGACTAAGATAAACACAATGATTTTATCTGATTATGGCTCAGAGCTTCTGAATTTGTTTAAAGTGATAGATAGCTTTCTGGTTTTTGTATCTAAAATTATCAAAATAGCAAATATGTGTAATCAAATAAGCACAAAGGAAAAGAAAATACAACACTTAGTCACCGCTTGGTAAACTAATAAAGAGGCTTGGAGAACCTAAACTACTCCGCTGACTTCGTATAGGGTTTCATGTGGCTAAAATCACAGATATCACTGAAAAAAAGAGGAACGTTTATATGTTTGTAGTTTAAGCCCACAAGTCTTTATTCAAGAAAGCACATAAGCACACATTTAAGTCCATGTATGCAGAAGTTCAATATAAAAGGCTTATTCTCTCAAATTGTTTCTCTTCCTATCTTGTAGGCAGCATTGTCTTGATAATATGGCTTTAAATAGCACAAGCAACAGGGCGCAGGAGACCAGCTGCTACATCCTATCGGACTTTATTTTGAGAGGATTGTAAGTAGTCAAGTCCTATCACACATGTGATGGAAGGCTAGCCTTAAACATAATGACTCAAACAAACCTTATCCAGATAGGTTGCAAATGACTGTGTATATAATTTCTAGGCTCTACCAGATCACATACCCTTAGTTCTAACTTTTTTTTTTGCATCTTTATTTTGTAAGACATACGAGAATTTGAAATGCAAGTGAAAAATTGGATATGTACCATTTCCAGTGTTCCTCATAAATAAACATGAGGCTTTCTTTTATTGCAGTCAGAAATCAGTGTGAAATAGATTTATTAGCCCAAAAACCATATAATGCTGCTACATACAGAAATATGTATTTGCATTTCACTCATCATTTTCAGATAGATTTCCACCATCAGAAATCAATGTGCTTGTGTACAGTACCAGTCAGTCAGGGTCTATTTCTATATGTATTCATATGGTATATTCAGTTCCCATATTGGTCATCTGTACAAGTCAACACTCACAAAGCTGTGATTTGTGGATAGGAATGCATGGGGCACATTTTGTAAGAAGGAATATTTTGGTAAATATTGATGTTCATTGTAATGTTCATAAAAGGAAAGAATGAATTAAAGTTCAGTTCTAATCTGGGAGAGAAATATGGGGATATTTATACTCAATTTGCCTCCAGATGTCTGCATGACAGAAGTAAAAAAGAGAGAATAAGTAAAAGGGAGAAAGTGGGACAGTGTTAGAGTCAAGCAACTCTATACACAGCCATCATTAGCAAGATCGTAATTCTCCAAGTTTGACTGGGCAAGTGCATCTGAGGAAAATATATCTTGGCAAGAAATCTATTTTGCCAGTCATTACTCTCTAACACTGAAATCCAAGGACACTTAAGCACAAGGAAGCGATGTTAACAGAGGCCTATTTTTAAGACAACAAGGACAGAGAAAGGTAGAAATTGATAGCACTTATAAAAACAGAAAGTCAGAAATTTCTTGATATGGACTCCAGTTAAGAATGATCAGATTATACCATCTGAATGACTTTGTCTTCTGTAACCCAGATAACAATTACAAGCATCTGAACTCTTCTAGAAGAGCCAATTTAACTTATAATAAAAAAAATCTGTTAATTTCTTTTTAAAAAGTTCAATTTACATTCAGAATTAATTTAAGTGTCTCCACTTAAGTCATGAAGACAGTGAAGGCTTCCGTGATTTACAGGCTAGTCATGAGACTCTAATAAAGCACTTCAATGCAAAGGTCTTGCCAAGACCTACCTGAATGAGGGCACTCAGAGGCTATGTAATAACTGAAATCTTGCACACAAGGCTTAACACACGAGCACATATTGACTTATAGAAAAGAGAATGTGCATGCAAAAATTTCAGTTATTGTCATGGATCTTTCAAATATCCATTGTTACAGTCATGTAGAGATGTTCGTAATTGGAAAATGTGGACAATACATACAAAATTACATCAGTGCCAGTCTTCAAGAAAGAGAAAAGAGCTTTGTCAGTACGCATTTTTATGACTCATGTCAACTAAATTGCACCAAATTGATCTGATTGGCAACGATAAAAAGCAGCTACTTATATAATTTTGAAAGGCATTGAAGACTATCAAATAAGACATTACAGTGAAAATTTTGGATAGCAATGATCCCAACTAAAAATCAAATTTAATTATCAGAACAGTAAACACAATGATACAGATGGAGATGCACTACTTGCTCATTTCTAAGCCTACTACAGCTATCAAATTTAACACTTGTGACTTATAAACAGAATCTATTATTTCACTACATCACTACATTCTTAACTCATATTATCACAAAATATAAGCAAGTATTCTGATACACACAAGCCAAGGAACACTTGGCTGGAGAGTGAAAGTAGATTCTCCAAAGACAGTAGAAGGTGCATTTTAAGAATTGTATAGCTGTTGCTCAAGAGAAGGAAAACTTTCAAAATAATACAATTATTTGAAAACCAGAAACTTACATAAATCAACCACCATGATTTATATATTAAATTTTAATCATATGCCCTGAGAAACAAGTAACTATACAAAAAAACCCAAAAACATGAACTATCTAATTTATGTGACTACAATATTGCCTTGTCACTAAACAGCAAAATCAGAATTGTAATTATAGAATACAAGCACAACCTTTTAAAGACAAATGAGCTGACAAAGATGTTCCCTAAGTATCTTTCCAACTCTATTGCCTTCACAAATATTTGCAAGGCAGCAAAGCTATGAGCAACATTTACCTTGAAACTATTCAACCAAATTCTTGACTATAGCTTCCTATGCTAATACTGTCTCCCAAAATATTTTTTCATATCCCACTTTTTGACAAGGGCAGCTTTTTTAAGTTCAGTACAACAGATGTGCGCCTTTTAAATACTTACACATATTTATTTTGTTCCTTCCCTCTTACACAGTCTATTGCTTTCAGTAATATAAGTAGATTTGAAAAATAATATTTTCTAATCATTCAAAGAGGGAAACTCAGGAATGACTAGCAATTCAGGTAATAGGGGAAGAGATTTATAGTGTTTTAAAATGGAATTTGATAAAGTAATGCAAGAAATCATATGGCAGCTTAGGGTGATCTTTGAGTTATAAACCACGGTTGTGATATGAAACCTTTGGTCTACTGATATTCCTAAGAAGAACTGAAAAAAAAAGTGGATTGCTGTCTGTTAATTATGTTTGTACCATATTTATATTGTACTAATGCAATGCTTCAGGTCTTCTGTTGATTACCTACAAGGGCATACACAGGTTTGGACTTTAAAAAAAAAAAATCCTTGATATATCAGTAGATTTTCAATGTATTTTCACCCTTCTTTGAAGCACTGAATTGCCACAGCAGAACTGAATCTGACACAAGGAAGGCCAGTGGTCCAAGAGGTTTTACATTCTTGAGTGACTCCCCTTGACCTGCTCATTTAGCATGCTCAGCTGACTGGAGTGGCAGATATCTAGAGTGGCTTAAGGTATTCCTCTGCAGCTAAGGTCCATTCACCTGGATGCATGGGACATATCAAACATAAGAACAGCTCCTGCAGGATCAGGCCATTGGTGCTGCCTCATGAGCTCTCCAGTTCCTTTCCTGTGTTTAATAATATTAAGGGTTTTTTAATTTGCCTTGTGATCAAAAGTCAGGCTTAGGGTACTGTGAATTTTCTGGTGGCAGATCAGTGTATGTAGAGAAAACGGTCTATTATCTACCACATGGAGTTGAAGAAAACAGAAGACAATGACTCTTCAGCCCTATGTTTCTAAGCCGCATCTGAGATACAGTACCTGAAAGTGCAGAGCATATTTAACAATGAATAATACCTTTTAATAATTTAGATATTTCCTTCCATTCAAAATCCCAGTATCTAGACCCCAAAGGTTCAAATTTAAGATACTCTGCAGAGATAAGTTTTTTAGCACAAGTAACAGGGCATAAGGGAGTTTTTAAAGACGGATTTTAACACTGTAGCTGTGTCTTGGCAACTTACAAAACTTAGGCAAATTTGCGTAACATTTTTGCTGGTGCTAGGTTATATAAAACTTAACAGATATTTTTCTTCTCTTCCCTGCCATTCTATTACTAGATCTTTCATAGAATAAAAATCAAAAGAATATGCAAAAAGTTTTACTTAAAATAAATTTACATAATTAAGTTTGATTACTTCTATTTCCAAATAGCTACAGATGTTTTTCTAATTAGCACTGGGAATTTTACATTGACACTGACTCTGCTGTCTTTTCCTACAGGAAATTGTGCGCTTCTGCCCATTAACTTGAATGCATAAAGACTGTCAACAGGATACCATCCACAACCAATCTGTTAGCCACATTCCTAGATTGCTGTTTTTATTGGGTGTATTTCCTCAGGAGTCAACACTGATAGTATTGTATTATACTGAAAATGCCATAAAGCACACAGACTTCTGACTTGACACTAGTATTGAATTTCAACACTGTATACTTAAAATGCCATTTAAAATATTATCGAATCTCTAGGTCCAGGGGAGGGAAAATGTCACAACACAAACAGTTAATTAAAATTATTACTCTGATAAAAAGTATAATATTAGTCTCAGGAGAAATAATATTCCCTGCTTTATCTGGGTTATATTCAAGTATATTGGACATGTTCAGCAGTATTTTCAGTTCTTTCAATTTATTTCACAGGATGGTGTTAGTAGGCACCATTGTAGCATGTCAGCTGACTGGCCACTGCAAAATCCTACCACCCTCCATGGAAACGACCGTATGAATATTGGATCTATGCCTGTTTCCTTAGGCTAGCAAGTCTTGATACTTGTGATATCTGGGGTATCTGTTGGCAAGCACGGACATTGTCAAGATTAAAGCAACAAAGATGACCTTTCAGACGTTTTGCCCTCAACTTACTATTTCTGTAACCTGACTAGAAAGGCAAAATTGTGTTCTGATATTTTCTACATATCTGTCAGCAAATTTTACTGTCAAGATGTGTGCATATATGCAATTAAGGGCATTTACACATGCACACTGGATAGGAAATGAATCCCTAGCTCATTCAGTGTCTAATTACTTGCCCACTGTTGCTGTAATTTATGGAACCAATTTATCTGCTTTAGATATTCTACTGACAGTTTCTCTTTCAAGTTCTGTTTTTAATAATTTCATAGTGATTAATCATGTTTACATATTTGCATAAAGAGTACTATATCAAGGCAAATAATGACTGATGTGCAATGAGGAAAAGAAAAGCATACTGACATAGCACCTTCAGCCACTGTTAATTGGCCTAGTCCCCTAAATTTAGTAGAGGATTGTCAATTTACACCAGCTGAGAACTTGCTTCTTTCTTTCATAAGTTAAAAAATTTCTTCTTAGGTTGATTTCTGCTGGTAGTTTACACTGAACTGTGAAGAACTTTATATAGTAATAAGGACTATTCCCTTATATACTTTGGTAATGTGAATAGTAATTAATGTAAGAATTAATAAGAATTTTTTAAAAAGATTGCTTCTCAGATTTAAAATGCAAGGCTTTATTACAGACAATTTGGTAGGTATTTACCCTGTGCAAAGAGATGTGATGTGATTTTTGTTTTCAGTTGAGCTACTCTGTCCTGAGATTCATGTCAAAATTGGAAACAGGAAGATTAAAAGTAGGCAGCTTTGATCTGAATGCATTTGATACTGTCTTATTAAATTTGGCAGAATTTGAACTTTAGAAGTGACTCTAGTTGTCCAGAAACACAGCTGTTTGGTTGATGTCGTGCTACAAGTTAAATTCCCCTGCATATAAATTAATATCCCTGACTGGAGATTAAGCCCCGAGCACACGAGAAATTTGTCTCCAAAGTATGATACTCTCTTACTAAGCCATGCATAATGTGCTACCATATCCAGGTGACATGCAAAGACTCTGCATATAATAAAAAAGTAATAAAATCCTTTCCCTACTACTGTGAATTTCCACTATTCAGATACACATGATTTTCTCCCATTTCCACCATCATGTATTCGTTCATCATTCTTTGAGTCTCTACTCTCCTTTACATATATTTAATCTTTCTCTCTTTTTGCAAATTCCCCTCTCCCAGTTTTTCACTCCATTTCCTGCCATAATCTTTGTTTCTCTTTCAAAAATCTCTTTTCCCTGGCTCACTGCTATCTTTCACAAAAATGGTACTTCCCATTTTTGCTAATATCAACTTTTTTTCACCTTTCATATTATTATACAAACATAAAAATAACCATATGGTTTCCAAGAGTGACCAGAAGTAGATTCTCAGGAAAAAACGTATGAACACAGCAAGCATAGGGTGATACATCCCCTGCTGTACTCTCTCCTGAATTCCTGTAGTGTGCAATAAAGGGACATCTTGAGCCAGTGTGCAGACCTTACTCATATTTAATACCTGTTGATAGACTTTTCTTCTGTGAAGTGACATAACTGTTCTTTGAAGCCAGTTACACTGTTCTCATCTGTAGCAGTGTTTTGCATTTGAATATACTTGCATTCATTTTAAATACGCTATTGGTGCATGCATTGTGAGAAATACTGAATAGTCATCTTATGCACATTTTTCATGCCATTCATGACTGCAAACCCAGATCACATCCCTCCTCATTCAAGAGCAAGATGAAGAGCCTTTTCTGTTCTTAACCTCTTCTCATACAGAAGTTTTGATCAGCTTTGTCATCCTTCCCATAAGCCTTTTCTAGTTCTACCATATCTTTCTGAGATGAACTGACCATATAAAAATGCACACAACATTCAAAAGGTGAGGGGACATTATTTATTTGTATAATGCATTATCTCCCATTTTAATTACTTGTCAGCTCAGTTTCTTGAAGAATCTGTGATAAGGAACTTAGTCTAAAGCTTTTTTTCTGAAATTCAGATATATCAGCTGGACTGCTGTTTATCCCTATTCTTACTGACAGCTATGAACAGCTGTAAGCCTCTCTACAAGAACTGCATAGATTCTTTCTTTTCATGCATAAATAATTTCCATACTTTATCAGATTTTTACTGATTTGCTTCCCCTTCAGAAATCAGATTTATTCTAAGATCTTTCCTGTTATCTTTTATAAAGTGGTGTCACTTTTCCTACCCTCTAAATTTCTAGAACATGGACTGACAAAAAGAGTTAAGTAATCAGTTAATAGTTGCTTATTTTTCATATTTGACTGCCTTTATAACTCTCTGGTGAACAGTATCTGGTCTTGGCAATGTTTCTTCATTTAGGTGCTTAAAATGTCCCTTTATTGCAGTAACTAGGTATCCCTGCATCTCTCAGTTCCTCCTTATTGCAACACAAGCCTTCTGATTGATGCATACCCACACTTCCATCTTTTTGTACGATACCTTACAACTTCTAGTATGACATCTGAATTCTGCTAGCCCAGCTGCTGTCTAAGTCTCCCGAGTTCTAGGTATCCCCAGGCCAGAGATGCATCAGAATATATGAAAGTTTCTTATCTTTCCAATATGAATTTATTCTCTTTGATTATAAAGGAGGATACCCTCTCATTCCTTTACTATAAAAATACCCCAGAAGAAAACTATTTACCCTGTTTTCAATGTACAGTTCAAAAGAAATTCTGCAAAATAATATTGGTTTCAGTTTTATCTTTGAAATATTGTTAAGACTTTTTTTAATCAGATAACCTTTCAGTAGACAAAACAGGTGATGGACAAAATTGCAATGTCATACTACAGCAGTATTTTTCACTTAAGGTCTGAGTCAAGCATGAGAAGGAAAAAATAAAACCACAGGTAAATAAAACTTAAAATTAATAAAATGGCATGGTTTACTGAGGACCTACATTAGTTTTTTATTAAGTAGACAGATATTTTTCTGTTATGCAAGCATTTAGAACTTTTTAAAAGTGCTTTCAAACATCTATGACTTCCTTTTAATCTCTCTAAAACTTCCATTCAATAAAAGTGTCTTGGGTGTCTACTACATATATATAAGGTGAAATAAAAAATTAAGAGTTCATTTTAGCATTCAGTTCTTTTTCTGCAGTGGGGATGACAGATTCAGATCTTTATAGGGAAACAGATTTCTTTAATTTCTTTTAGTGCTGTAGGTGCTCATGATACAATTGCACTAGTAGCAGAAGTAAACTAATAGCCTCCACTGAAATCCTGATAGATAAATAAAGGAACCCCAATTCTCTATTATCTCGAGGAGTTTTTTGGAGGGGAAAGTGCTAATTACAGAATTACCACTGAAAGTGTTAAAACCTCACTTCTTTCCCCCAAATAATGCTAACGTTCAAATGACTGCTTTAAGTCTATTTTTTCTTTTATATTTTGAACCATTAGAGCTCGTATTTTCAGAAGTTTTTCTGTAAGTTAAAAGGACTCAAAACCAAGAAAAGCCAAGTGTCTAAAGACTCACAGTTACGTACTGAACAGTGGGGAAAAGGAGAGCAATATCAGCGCAAGACTCCCCTCAGGGTCAGCTGTTTGTGACTCTGCCAGCCAGTTACTGTATTGTATGAAACGTTATCTTTTGGCCTGCAGGAAAGAGATGTACATTCAATGGAGAATGAGGGGGCAAACAACATTTCTGGAATTGATCTGTGTGCACTTCAGGAGAGAGAGATAGAATGAACAAAGAACACAAGGTTTCTATTAAATATGAAGAGAGGAAAAAAAACAATTATAAGCTCCAGTGAATGCATGCTCTGTGCCCCGTGATGCACGTGCATTAGTGCTGAACATCACAGCTACCATTTTAACTGAAACTAGGAGAGAGATCCAAACAGTGGTTGAAGATTCCGAGTTAGCAAAACTGACATGGTAAAGGATATAAATCTAGAAACCTTAACAATTGGAATTATTTTTTAAAAGTGAGATCACTTTAAATGGAAATTGTCAACAACTAATACTTGAATCGTATCTACATTACTACTATTTTCCCGTATTTCACTTTGATATAGCTGTTATTAAAGCCTGTTTCATTAAATGAAGGGTATTTAATGAAAGATCTTCCTGGAAATAGCTTTAAGTCTACTACCCTAATAATATAGGAACATTCAGGACTTACTGCAAGTCCATAGCAATTTATTTCACAGCCAGGTGAGAAAGGATACATAGTTCAATTACCATTACATTATTGGGAAACTTCCATATTTCACTTTCTGTTTAACTGTGTTGCTTTTCAAATTTGAATATTTTATACAAGGTATGCATATTGTATTTTATACAGTATGTGTTCAAGCTTGCCTTCAGTGTGCAAAGAAAGAGGCTTTGATGTTCATACTTCTTCAGCAGGAACAAAGTGTGGTTTATATTTTCAGTCCCAGCTTATTGTGTAGATATAGTATTTGTGTTGACACTGAATCATACATTAGCAGGTACTTGAAGGAAGAGGCCTCTTTCCAGTGTAGACATCTGAAATTTCGACTGGCTTACATTTTGTTCAATTATTTTAATAGCTTATAAAAAGTTTTATAAAGTGAGAACAGGTAAAAGATAAACTGAGTCCACCATTTGCGCTGACTAACTCATAACTGTAAGAAGCATGCAGCTTTAACAGTTACTCTGAATGCACCTCTTCACAAGCCTTTGATTTCAGAAGGCAATTTACTAATTCACGCGTCTGCCAGGTCAGTCTGAGAGTGGAAATCGTTTTCAGACTAGCTGACATAGCTTAGTAGCACCATGCCACTCAAAACTCTTAAGCTTAAGACTCACTGTGCTTTCTGTGACCTTGAAACGTAGGCAAATTCTTTTAAATGCATTTAGACAGAGTTCCAAAAGAGGACAAATTGCAGGAATTATTACTACTGGCAAGTTTGACCTTGATGGCATGAGGAAGCAGTGTCACGGAAAGAAAACTAAAAAATATCCAACAGCATTTGGCTTAACAAGAGGCTGGACCCATTACTTCAATTGACTGCTTATGCAATGGTCTAAGCTACCACCTTATCTTTTATAAGCATACGCTTCCCTGCCATTATTACTGAATACAATAAAAGACCAGGAGCCAGGCAGATTTTTCTGAATACCATTTAATTGAATCTATAATGTTTTCTTCACAAGTTCTATGCCTTTGAAAACTGAAAATCTGCAGCAGAATGTTCCTTGCTTTAGAAACACAGGAGGGAATTGCTCTTGCAATGATTGAACTGAGCCACTCATTAATGAGAATTATTTCATTTTCAAGTAAATTAAATGCAAAATCTAGAGATGTTACTCTGAATATGCAGTTTTCAGTGAAGTCTCACCAACAAAGATATGCACAGAAGCCAAAATCTGAAGTCCTTTACTAGGTAAAGGTTTTACTGACTCCAAGGAGTTCACAAACAAGTTGCTAGCAGTTCTGAAAAGACAGTGTGGGTTGATTCTGGAACACTCTAAGGATAGTGCAAACAGTCAGACTGCTCAGGGATCACTATTTGCATTTCCCTCTCATTACAATATTCAGTCTGCAGCATCAGCGCAGGAAAAGGGTAAAATACAAAATAAGGTAAGTAGAGAGAAATGTAGTAGCAGTATTTCCTTTGTTCAAAGTCAAAGGTTACGCTTGGTCTTTAGATCATACTGTACAAATAAACTAGTAATCCCACAAGTGATAACTAGAAATCCCACAAGTGATTTAATTTTCACTTTGGCGTTGCTGTGAGCAAGGAGGACTGGACCACATGACCTCCAAAGGCCCTTTCCAACTAAATTATTCTATTACTTTAACCATGAATTGAACTTTATAATGTTTTGGATTTAGAATGCCTGAGAAGATGAATATTCAGTTGATCGAAGCTACCATAGTCCAGTGATGAAATGGATCAATCAGCAATGACAAACAGCAAAGTAAAGCCTGGAGTCCAACATTTGTCAACAGAAAAAATACTGAAGATTAGAATCTATTGCAAATTATTAAGACATTGAAAATAAAAACCTTAGTATGCTATTATTTCTGTCTCCTTTGAGAAGCACTACCTATTGAAATGTTTTTCATTATAGAAGCCTACATATACTATCCTATACTTATTCATTATTTTTCAATAAAGAATGCTCAGCTTTTACCTTTACTCCTTCTGGAAACCTGCAGATGTCAGTTGCTTGATTTTGTGACTGTTAGTTATCATGAATAGGGCCTTACTGCTTATCCAGTTGCCAATTTCACTAGGTAACAGCATACGACTACATGTGACCTTCTGTGAGAGAAGTCTCAGAATATGTTCCTTTTTTTACAATTCTTAGGTCCAAACTCCAGATTACTTTAGTGATAGCAATGACAACAGAAGGATAGGAAGATTTAACCCCCTCCCTTGTCTTTGCAGAAGACATATACCACTGAAAGCCAAGCTTAAAATTAGTAATGAGATTCCAACTGCATCAAGCATAAGTTTGGAAAACTAGAAAAAATACTTCAACCACTTTTCACCTTATTTCAATCTCTGTCTGACCATATTTATCTATTTACATATTTAAAGAATATTTATATATATTCTAGTTATATATTTTGATTTATGTTGATTGAGTTCTGGATACTTGATCACATCAATACACACTAAGAATTAATTTGTTGCTAGTGCTACAATCTTATTTATTAGATTGGAAGCCAACCCCATTTTTCTGTATTTGAAGTCAAACTTATTTGGTTGAGAAATACATAACAGCACTCACTGCTACTGTTTGCATTATTGTATTACAGAAAGTTTGACAACAATATCCTATTACCAAAACAGGATGGTAAGTCACTGTTAACTCCTTAGCAGAAAACCTACTATGAGAGAGACCAAAATCCTACTTCAGTCTGGTCTTTCTGCCTCCTTTGTCTTCCTACATACGCTAAATATGAACTGAAGTCACCAAACCTGAAAGAACATACAGACACATTTAGATTATATTTCTCACATATAAATTCCTTCTGCCTCTTTGGAAGAGTTATATTTACAGGCCAAGGAACCTAACTGAAAGCACTGCTCTCCCAACTATTTGGGTGCATGAAACATTCTGTGCATTTGCCTTGTTTTTAGCTGTTGCAAATGGGGAGGAATTTGTAATACCGGACCAAAGTTTCTGATTGACTTCTTCGCAAATTGTTGTCACTTGATCAAACTAAAGTGAGTATAGATACTAATATCCATCAGAACAAAGTGACAAAAGCTTCAAAACCCCACTATTTTGTAATCCATTGTCATTATTTTACCAGGAAATATTTTCCTATTATAAATGTTTTAAGCAGCTAAATGATACCAACCATCATCAAGCAGCTGAAAACTGTTACAGCTAAGGGATAATTTTTTCACCATGCTACTTGGTCTTGGCACTGCAGTTTATACTCACTCACTAGACTAACAAGAAACAAAGAAATAACCTGTTCTGTTAACAAGGTCTCCAACTAGCACTGTGTTAATGTTTGCAGCAAAACTCAAAACCAAAAGGCCTTCTCTGTGTTTTGGATTTCATTATGAAGAAAGTCCATGCTCAGTGAAAGATTTACTAGAAGTCTGAAACTTCTAAAGTAAGCCCCAGATCAATATTATGCCAACAGAAATGGTTTTGCTTCAAAATCACATAAATGGTCTGGTATTGGTCAGAAGCAGACAGAAGACCATTTTGGAACCCTGAGAAATCACGTATAAAGCCCTTTTCTGAGTCAGATTTTAACCAAATATAAAATAGTTTAATGAATCCAGATAAGCATTGGGATTTTCAAGCATTTATTTAAACTTTCAAGAATCTTAGCATCAATAACTTTAATGGCAATGACCATTTAAAAAAATATATTCAACGGCCTTTCAGTTGACAGACAAACAGATGAATGATGAGATATTTAGGCTGATATACCCAAAGCTCTCACACTTTTTCTGGGAAATCTGCATGACTGGGTGCCCATCTGAAGTGCCTGTAGACTAATGCATGTGAGTTGGGGAATAAACAGGAGGAATTTGAGGTAGATGTGTAGTTGCAGGGCTGCGATCTCATCAGAATCACAGAGATGTGGTGTGATAGCTCATACAACTGGAATGCTTCATTGGACAGAGACAGGCTCTTTAAGAAGGGCATATCCTGTATGTGAGACAGCAACATGAATGCATGGAGCTCTGCCTTGGGATGGATCATCAGGCAGCTTAGAGCTTACAGGTCAAGGTTAAAGGGCACACAAACATAACTGACATTGTTATGAGTCTCTGCACAGTCCACCTGATAAGGAAGAAGCAGCAGAGGCTTTCTTCAGACACCTGGAAGAAGCATCACATTTACATGTTTTGGTCCTCATGGGGGACTTCCAACTACCCTGATATCCACTGGAGGCACTACACAGCAGGGCAAGAGCAGTCCAGGTTTGTAAGTTCATTGCTTCTGGAGTGCATTGTGGCTTCGTAACATCAGTGATCAAGGAGCTGACTAGGGGAGGCATTCTGCTGGCTCTGAGACATACAAACAAGGAAGAATGGGTCAGGGATGTGAATGAAGGCTGGGGACAGCCTTGCATGTAGCAACTATGAAATAACAAAGTTTAGGATCCTGTGAGGAAAGAATAAGGCAAAAAGCAAGATGACAAATGTAAACTTGAGGAAAGTAGACCAGTATACTCTGAAGAACCCCATGGGATACAGTCCTGGAGAAGAAAGGGACCCAGGAGAGCTGGTTTCAAGAATCACAACCTCAAACTCAAGAATGGTCTACCCCTATATGTAGGAAGTGAAGCAAAGGTAGTAGGAGGCCTGCAGGTATCAACAAGGAGCTCTCAGCAAAACTCAAACACGAAAGGAAGCGTACAAGAAGTGGAAGCAGTGGCAAGTGACCCAAAAGGAATACAGACACACTATTCGAGTTTGCAGATACAGGGTTAGGAAAGCCAAAGCCCATATGGAGTTAAATTTGGAAAAGACCATGAAGGACAGGAAGAAAGGCTTCTACAATTACATCAGCAGCAAAAGGAAGACTGGAAAATGTGGGCCTGCTGTTGAATGGGGCAGAGGATCTGGTGACAAAGGACATGGAGGAAGTCAAAGAAGTACTCAATGTCTTCTTCACCTTGAATCCTTTTTGTGCAATTTGGAAACTAAAAGGAAAATACAGAAATGGGAGCTATGAGAATACCACAGAAGTGAGACTGTAAGGAAATGAGGAACACCTGGCTAATGTTGGCATGGAGAGCTACAGTCCCTCACCTGACTTTTGCAGGTTAGACTTGCCTTTAGCAAATCCAGGTCCCTGTGGCCAGTGGAAAAGTCTGCAGCAAGGAAGATTTGCCATAGGTTGAGCATGATTGGGTTAGTGCACACACATAAATCAGTGAGACTTGATGGGACACACTCACTCACGAGGGCTGAGCAAGCCAGCCAATGCCATTGTGAAGACAGTCTCAATTACCTTTGAAAGGTCATGGTGAGCAGGAGAGGTTTTTGAGGGTCAGAGCAAATTAAATGTCACACTTACTTACAGGACAGGCAAGAAGGAGGAACTGGGGAATGACAGGCTGGTCAGCCTCACCTTAAGCTCTGGGAAGGTGATGGAGCAGATAATCTTGCCAACCATTTCCAAACATATGAAGAACAAGGTGATTAGGAGCAGTCAGTATTGATTTACAAAGGGGAAATCATGCTTGGCCAATGAGATAGCCTTCCGCAACAGAATGACTGGTTCAGCAGATGGGGGTTAGCACTGGACATAGTTTATCTTGATTTTAGTAAGGTTTTTGATGGTCTCCCCATATGTTATCATAGACAAACAGATGAAGTAAGGGCTAGATAAGTGGACAGTGAAGTGAACTAAAAATTGTTTAACTGCTGGGCTCAAAGGGTAGTGATCAGCAGCATGAAGACAAGCTTGAGGTCAGTCACGGTATACCACAGGGGTCAATACTGAAGCCAATACCACTTAACATCATCACTAACAACCTGTTTGATGGGACAGAGTGCACCCTCAGCAAGTTTACATATGATACAGAACTGGGAGGAGTGGTTGACACACCAGATGGTTGTGCTGCCATTCAGAAAGGCCTTGACAAGCTGGAGAAATAGGCAGACAGGTACCTCATGATGTTCAACAAAGGGCCATGCAGAGTACCAAATCTGGAGAAGAATAACCCCATGCACCAATATACACTTCAGTTGACCAGCTGGAAAGCAACTTTGCAGAACAGGACATGAGAGTCCTGCCAGACTGAATCTGAACCAGCAATATGCCCTTGCAGAAAGGATGGAAAATTGCCTCCATGGCTGCTTTAGGAGGAGCACCGCCAGCAAGTCAAGTGAAGTGATCTTTTTCCCCCTGTTCAGCAGTGGTGAGACCACAACTGGAATGCTGGGTCCAGTTCCCAGCTGTGCAGTCCAAAAAAAAACCCTGGACAAACTGGAGTGGGTTCAGTAAAGGGCCAATAAGATGATTAAGAGACTGTGCAGCTGATGAGGAGAGTCTGGGACAGGTGGCATTGTTTAGCATCAGGAAGAGAAGACTCAAGGAAGATCTTATCAATGTGGACAAATATCTGTTGGGAGGCACTAACAGTGAAAGAGACAGAGTCTTCTCAGTTCCCCCCCCCCCCCCCCCCCCACCAGTGACAGAACAAGAGGCAATGGGCACAAACAGAAAAGCAGGAGATTCCATTTAAAGCTGTGAAAAAACTTTTTTACTGTGAGTGTGGTCAAACACTGAGATAGGTTGCCCAGATGGCATCTCCATCCTTGGACATATTCAAAACCTGACTAGTCATGATCCCAAACAACATGCTCTAGCTGTCCTTGCTTTGAGCAGAGGGCTTAGACAGTCTCCAGAGGTCCCTTCCAGCCTCAGTGATTCTAGGATTCATTTAAAAGTATTTGTAATACACTGAAGGAAACTGAAGCATCTTTTTTCTCTCCATATATTTAACAGGAATAGCATGTGGAATTACTTAGGAAGTCCAAAACTGGCCCTATAGAATTTGGTGAGGAAATACTAAGAAAGATTTATTCACTGCTTATCAGGAAAATTCAGAGGAAAAATGAGCTAAAACAGTTAACACTAACACAGGATGATATGAATTACAAGAGGAGTGGCCACAGACCTCTTCTTACTTTCAGTATTTCATATGCTAAATTATTTGAGGATCATAGCTTTACCTTTAAGTAAAGATCAAAAAAACTGACTAAAGCCTTCAAAACTACTTTAACGAAATCACCTAGGAAAGGAAGATTTCAGATTACCTCCCAGTATAAATTTTGCTCCACACTGTATTAGAAAAATGTTGAACTGAAATTACTGTTTTATTGTAATGTACACACACATTAGCTATACTATCCTAACTGGGCTCCTGGTTTTATTATAGTTCCATTTTTATTTTTACGCAATAATTAAAGTCAAACTGATTGGTTAGGGATTGGAGACTGCTGTTCAATCAGCTATAGAATCCTTTTATGGACTTTATCAACAGAAATTAAACATTATTCTTTTATTTTTAGTTTTACACACAACAGGATTTCCAATTGCCTTTCTGCATATTATTAGAAAGACAACTAACTGCTCTGAAGAAAGTTTAATTTATTTCTATTTTCTGTTAGCTTGTTAATGGCACAAAGGGAAACAGGGGAAAAAAAAGTAAGATAAACTGACTGTTGAATATAAGCAAAAATAGTAGTGAAAAAGTCTGCAACTTTAAAGCTAAAACCTCTAAAAATCACACTGAGTAAGCCTTTCATAGAGTTACAGCTTTTAAAATAAATTTAAATAGGACCCATGTCTTGATATCAACTTGTGTATCAGGTTTCCTTACTCCTCAAATATGTCAGCATATACTTCTTCACTACTGAGTTGGAGCAGGTGATTTCTAGAGCTAACCACAGCTATTCAAATCACCTCATCAAGTAAATAATGGGTTTTTGTTTTTCAGTGGAAAGCTCACCAAACATTCTTGTTCATTTCCCCTTTTCTTTCTCATACAAGAACACTTTTGAATCCTTTTTGTGCAATTTGGAAACTAAAAGGAAAATACAGAAATGGGAGCTATGAGAATACCACAGAGGTGAGGCTGTAAGGAAATGAGGAACACCTGGCTAATGTTGGCATGGAGAGCTACAGTCCATCACCAACCTGCTTTCATAGTTGTGTTTCTTTTAGAAAAATCTAATAATTTTGTTGCCGTTAATTTATCTCTAGAATTAAATTTAACAATCTTTTTTGTTCTGGTTTTGTTTAGTGAGGGAGGGCCTAAGGCGGTAGCTTCTGTAGGAGACTGCTAGAAGTTGCTCCCCTTTGTTCAGTGGACTCAGCCAGGCTTAGGGCAGACTCGCTGCTGGCCAAGGCTGAGCTGATTGGTAGCAGAATGTTCCGTGATAATGCCTCTGCAATAATGTATTTAAGAAGGGGAAAAACAGAAAAAAAAAAAAGAGATGACAAGATGTGAAGACATTGAGCGTGGGCAGAGGCGCAGAGGGGGAGGTGCGGGCCTCGTGGGCCTTGCAGGCCTCACCCTCTGGCCTCTCACCAGGCGCCCAACTGGGCCCAACTCAGCCCGGCCTGGCTGCAAGAAGTGGAGAGGAGATGAGATGGATGATGTGAAGAGATTCTGAGAGGCGTCTGCCAGCCTGTTGTGAAGAACTTTTCTTGTGAGAGGAACGGCTGCAGACACCAAGGTCAGTGAAGGGGAAGGAGTAATGCGGCTCCTGGCCAAGATTCCCCTGCAGCCTGTGGTGATGACCATGGTGGAGCAGGTTGTCCCCCTGCAGCCCATGGAGGTCCATGGAGGAGCAGAGATCCACCTGGAGCCCATGAAGGACCCCACACTGGGGGAGGTGGATGCCTGAAGGCGGCTGTGGCCCATGGAGGGCCCACTGGGGCAGCTGTTCTGGAGAGACTGCACCCTGTGGAAGAGATGACCCACGCCAGAGCAGTTTCATGAAGGACTGTGGCCTGTGGGAGGGACCCCACACTGGAGCAGGGGAGGAATGCGAGGAGTTCTTCCCCCAACTATGAAGCAGCGGCGTAAAAGAACGCGTGATGAACCAACTGCAACCCCCATTCCCTCTTCCCCCCTGTGCCGCTCAGGAGGGGAACGTAGTAGAGATAATGTTAAGCTCAGGAAGAGGGAGAGGTGGGGAGGTGTTTATCTTGTTCTCTGTCTCATTATCCTGCTAGTTTTAGTAATAAATGAATAGTTTTCCCCAAGTCAAGTCTGTTTTTGCCCATGATGTTAACTTTAAGGGTTTCTCCCTGTCCTTATCTCAAACCTTGAGCCGTTTTTCTTATGTTATCTCCCCCTATTCTCTCGGAGGGTGGGGGGAGTGAGAGAGAGACTGCGTAGTCTGGTCCTGATCGGGGCGGAACTACGACACTTTTAAAACTTCAGAATAAGTAAATATGGCAGTGAAGTATGTCTTATTTGCAGCAAAATATTTTACCCTTAAAATAGAAAAATAAGTTTACAATATAGAGTTCCTCTGAAAGGATACCTTGTATATTTACATCTCTACTTCATAAAAAGTATATAGCGTAATTAGGTTATAGCTGGTTTAGAACTAATAGCTCTTCCAGTCCATCTTTCCTTTTTATTTTTAGGACACAGAGGGGGATAAGTTTTTAATACTGTTCAGAGTTCACTTAGATTTATTGTTATTGGCTAAGTAGACCCTGGCTTTTACCATATTCAGAATTTGGTTTCCCGATGAAGTACAGAAAAGCACAATTGCTCTGATGGTATCTTTTCCAGTTAAGGTCTCTGCAGAGATGCCAGTTTAACAAATGTATTCAATAATTTTTACAGGTTTAGGGATGCTGACTCACATTTCAATACAAAATACAGTGTACAGTTTGTTCTTGAACACCATATGTCATAACACTCACTTATAGGAATGTGCTACAAGGCTAATAAACAAGAGAAAGACCAGGACACTGTGTATTCAAAATGAAATATTAAGTTCCAATAAACTGTTCTGCTGCATGAGAGCTAGCCAAGAAATGCAGGAACGTTAACCTTCTCTACACTCAAAACAAACACAAGGGATTCTCATGGTTTTTTATATTAAGTGTTTTCTACCTGGCAGACAGATATTGAAGTCTTGTTCTTCACCTAGAATTCCAGAATTTACATAAAAGGACAGAATAAAGACCACTTCTGGTAACAGAAGAGAGAGTTTCCAGGAAAAAGGAAAGAGAAGTGAAAGGAAAGAAAATGAATGGCTTTGCTGAGAAACACAGAAAAGAATAGGGCCACCTTAGCTCAGGTTATGTTAAAGGTTGAACAGATTTTTAAAATGCCTCTGATAGGGCATTTAACCAAAAACACCAAAAGCTTCACAACACAAATGGCTAGACTCCTTTTAGCCACTCATTTGCAAATAGCTTTCTGAATCAGAAAAAAAAATAATTGCCAAGAAATCTAGATTCCTCACACACATACAGACTTAACTAATCAGTCTTTATATCAGGGACACGTGGTATCACAGCTGGGGTAACAGCACGCAGCTGACTAAACTTTGCTATGCTAAGTGATTTAAACAGGCAATTGAAAAATATAGCTATGCATCGACTGTTGATGTTAAGAGTCTTTATATATCAACCAGCAGTATGGATGGGATAGGTTAGCATGTGCACAAGTCTTAACAATTAGAGGACTGGCAAGAGCAACATACAGTAACCAGCCATTCACACAGAAATGACAGACATGGATGTGTAAAGACTCACATACTTAGGCATAGGTTGACTTCCTCTTGTCACCATTAACTGAGGATTTTTGTCTAGGCCAAAACTATTCACTAAGTGGTTTGTTGCCATATCCCATATGAAAAAAAAAAAAAACTTTAAAAGGCTAGTTACTCCTCAGTACTTGTGTGGTAACATCTCAATGTTTTATTACACAGAATTTAGACATACTTTTACCTGTTATAAATGGATTGATTGAAGTGCATGTTAGTGTATTGCTGGCTTTCTGTCTGGAAAAAAAAAAAAAAGTCTTAATTTCCTCCATCAAGGGTGCTATTCTGAGAGAGAAATCTATTTTACAGACTTTGTTAATGCATATCAAATCTCCAAAAGGCATTAGTGGAGATAATTTGCTCAGGTTGTTATTTTGCATTCTTGTGGATAGTAGTCTGCACAGGGTGATCTAAGGAACTGCATTAACTGCGACCCCAATTATTTTGGAGGTAGCTACAAATACTTGCACATCCAAAAGCGATTCAATTTCCATCAAGAAACTACCTCACATGAATTAATGATTTTTTTTCTATGCCATTTTTATACTTAAAATACAAAGGAGCAAAGTGTGATTTCTCTAAAATAAAATTTCAGACATAATTTTGCAATATGATGAAAACAATTACTGACTACACAATATAATAATTTGCGCATTCCTCCTTACCAAGCTTTCTTTCATTAAGAAATACACATGTTCACATGTTTTCTACTCACTCGGGCTTATTTTAAAGCTGGGAATCCAAGGATTTTCTTTTACCTTCAGAATATGCACTGAGAAACAGTTTTAAGACCAGAGAAGTGCTGTCTAAACATCAAAGTGTCTCTGTGCAGCATGCATGCACTGGCTTTCTTACAGCAGTAAAACTGTGAAGTTGATATGAGGAGATGTGTGACATTTGCTTATTTATGAAAAATAGGTACATCCATCAGAGCACAGCAGTACTAAGAGAATTTTCTTTACTTAAGAGTATTTTGTATCTGGTATCCAAAGCCAATAGCCATCTCCTGAAGTCTGACAGATGCAGGACTTTAAAAACATGGACACTGCAAAGAATTAAACTGACATCTGCTGTATGTTACAGGGTTCCAAAAGAATAGTTGTATCTGTCCTGCTACTGCTACATTAGTCAGGTAAATCAGGTCAACAAGCATGACAGACTTCCTTCCTCAGAAATCCTCCAAGGACATTTTAAAGTGCTTTTTTTTTTTGTGCAAGAAACCTCATCAAAACTAGAGTGAGGAGGTCAACAGAAATAGCTTTCATCTGGAGTCACTGAGACATATTCAGAGACACAAAGCTAATCTACACTGCAATTACTGCTATAGATAAGCTAGCTCCTGTAACAGTAGCAGCCAAACTACAACAACATGGAAGTCAAGTGCCTCTAGCATTAAATCCCCTATCTGCCTTTTTCTGTTACATAAATAAGCAAATGCTTAGACCATGCTGAGCTCTGTGCTGTCACAGGTAGGTTACTGCTAGTACCCTAGCCTGACTACTTGCAGGGTAGCTCATCTACTGCTATGCTAAAACTGAAGCAGCAACCTGACACAGGACAAAAGCCAGGCAAATGTGTGTATCAATTCAAACCCCATGCAGCTGACGGCTAATGCCCTACTAGATAGTGTGAAAACAGGTTTCTTACTGTTTTATGATTCTTCTGTAGCATATTTGTCCTAAAATAAGGGTCGTGTAGCTGAAGGTGAGATGGAGGATCAAAATAAAAGTTTGTGTTTCTTCATACTCTAGATAGATACACTGTAGAAATTGTGGTGCAGAATGCTGTGTGGGTACAAAAAGTAACTACATAAATGCCTAAAGTATACTTAATTCTTAAACTGTTACCTGTAACTCTCAAAACCTGATGAAGTATGAAGGCCATTTGCTCAGGAGAAGTATGCAGGCAGATCGACAAGATACTAGAAAATATCAGAAACTACAGAAATTCTGGAGTGCCCATATATAAACCAATCTAATTGGTCTGTTCCTGGGGGCCATACCCTTCAGAGATGAACAGAAAAGCTCAAGTAGCTGACGGGCTCCAAAGCAATTTGAAGCCATGGTGCCACACCATAATGATGCATTCAAGGCCAAGTGGGGCAAGAGAACTGAGGTTCTCCGGAGTCACTCAGTAATGAAACAGAAAATAAAAACCATTCTATCTGGATACTGTTTAGACATTGCTATCTTTATGTGGTTTTGCCTGGAAAAAGAAAAAAGCCCTGGAGAAGCACCAGGGCTACAGCCCCTGTCTTTCTGTAGCATGACTTTTGCAACAGCTGTTCCCTTGAGATGGTGCATTCCTTCTCCATCTTCTGTATTTCCATAAGTACATAAAACTCACAGTGCTTGACATGCTGCTTATTTAAAGAAAAAAATATTTTTAGCACTTAGAGCCATTTGGCCTCATCTCCTCTTTATTCGGAACTTTCTCACTTGGACAAGTGCCATGCACCAGATGGCATGATCAGGACCTTTCCATTTAATTTATATGTTTTAAGTAAAGCATGCAGACAAGCTTGTGAAATACCTGGCATCATTAAATCTACTGACAATAGTGGCAATGTTAGCTATATTCACATATATCCACAGGGATATGTTTATTTTTCTTTTATCAGACTTTCCTCTCAGTTATATAAAACTTTTTAAAATGGTATTTTCAATGAACCAGAAATGAGCCATGATAGAGCTCATATATTAGAAGAAAGAATTGTCCTCTGGAATCTTACAAAAGAGGACTGAAAGCAAGTTTAAAATCTTCTCAGACTTAATTTACCTAATTTATTGATGGCAAACATGAGTTTCTTTTTAAAACACTCTGAAAAGATGCATTTTAGCTCTGCTAATGTTTCAAACTGAGTGAAAACTGACAGAACAAATTTAGCACATAGTGTGGTTTAGATTGATAGATTGCCTCTGAGAAGGACACACTAGATCATTCTTGATTGTGAACACACCACCTCCACATCATTTCCAGTAAGCTCATAGGACAGAAGCATTTGGCTTTTGTCCATTCAAATTTTTACACAAGCAAGAAATGCCATACTGGTCTATCTATCCTAGAAACCTCTAGCAGTGCCTAGCTGCACAATGATACTTCTCCATAACACCCTCTTAACCTTCAGAAAGTTGCTGATCAGAGAATTCCTGAATCAGAGGTGCTGCCTGTTATTTAATAGCTCTCAGGAGGAAGAAAAGGAAAAAATACAATTGCTTTTTGGTCACATTTTATCATCCCCAGCATCTCACTGTATGGAGTGCCACAGCTTGATTACACAATATATGAATGATCACCTCCTTTTCTGAGTTTTGAGGTAAAAACCTGCTAATTTAATGTGATGTCTCCTACTTCTTGCAGTGACAGAAACCACAACTAATCCCTCCTCACCTTGAAACTTCTGATTTTAAAGAGATCTATAATACCACTCACATTTTCCAGCCTTAGTCCATTTTTGTTTCTCCTTGTACAGAAGGTACCTGATGACTGATCATGTCACCTTCTGTTTTGAAGATACATGTATTCTACAGCTTTATGCAATGCTGCTCTCTAATTTGTTATCTATGCCTTTCCTAATTAATCATATCAACTACATTTGCAACCAATACAGAGTTCTAATTTGAAATTTCCTACTGTTACCCCAAGAACTCACTCCTAAATGGCAAGTCAGCTTAGAGACCATGAATTTATTTCTAAAGTTCTGATTGCTTCTTTCTGCATCATCTACATTGAATTTTATCTATATTTATTGTTTCATCAGTCTTATAAGATCCTTCTGAAATTCTTCATTGTTAGTGTTTGAATGACTCCACTAACCAGACAGTACTGAAAGCAAACTTTGTGGTCTCATTATTCACCCAACTTTCCAGTTTATTTTTAGCAAACACGTAAAAATTCTCAGTACAAAATTCTGTTGAGACTCCACTAGGGATCTCCTTCCATCATGGCCATGACCACATATTCCTACTGTGTCTCTCCTGTCTGCACAAGGCAGATGCATTAATACTTATTGCCTTGTAAGCAATTGCTGATAGCTCCAGCTCTGGAGCCTCCAACATAAGAAGGACATGGACCTGTTGGAACAAGTCCAGAGGAGGGCCATAAAGATGGTCAGAGGGCTGGAGCACCTCTCCTGTGAGGACAGGCTGAGAGAGTTGGGGCTGTTCAGCCTGGAGAAGAGGAGGCTCCAGGGAAACCTTATAGAAGCCTTCCAGTACCTAAAGGGGGCCTACAGGAAGGAGGGGAGAAACTCTTCAGCAGGACCTGTTGTGGTAGGACAAGGGGTAATGGTTATAACATAGAAGGAGGTAGATTCAGACTAGACATTAGGGAAAATTTTTTTACAATGAGAGTGGTGGAACACTGAACAGGTTGCTCAGAGAGGTGGTGGATGTCCCATCCCTGGAAACATTCAAGGCCAGGTTGGATGAGGCTCTGAGCAACATGATCTAGTTGAATACGTCCCTGCTCCTTGCAGAGGGGTTGGACTAGATGACCTTTAAAGGTCCCGTCCAACTCTAACAATTCTATGATCTGTGACACATAGCCATGACGTGCATTATGCCGGGTACTGTGTCCATCATAATACAGCAGAGGTGGGCAGTAGCCTATTAAATAGTAGATACTACTACTATTAGTAATAGTAATAAATTAATGTTTATTAACAGCAAATTAATGAAAGAATAAAAATACCTTAAAGATCATTTAGAGAACTCAGACTAGTACCAGCATATTTTATTAAAGATCACTTTGTCTCCATAAAACTTAAACAATAAATAAAGTATAATCAACATCACTGGGAAAGTCAGAGGGAGAGACACATAGTGGCATGATGAAGATTTTACAGCATGGCCAGCAAATGAAAAACATCTGTTCATTCACAGGCTGTAAAGCCTTCAGCTAGGCCACCTTATCTTCAACGTATCAGCCTTCTAGTGCCTACAGAGTTTAAAACATTTTGGTGTTCTCTGATTATACTCAGCTGCCCACATATGAGCCCACTGGGAATGGACATCCTGGCTAACTCACCAATATCATTAGGTATCTTAAGTAAGTAAGAAATTGTGTTAGCATTCTGTTCCTCCATTTTGTAATGTGGAAATTAATGTGGAGGTAGGAAGAGAAGGAGGATAATAGAGAACAGAAGGGGTTTTTTTCCTGTTTGTTTAGCCTGCCACTTGGGAATGGCAGAGATGAAGAGTGCCAGCTGTGGATTTTTCTTTTGCTGCTTTATTCATAGCTAAATTGGGTATTTTCACATAGAAAATTTCCACAGGCAGCATATGCTGTGCTAAATGTTCTGAGCATTTTGATCCCTAGATGTATATACTGTCACTCCCGATACGAGCAACATCATTTAACACCTCGTGCTGTTAGAGAAGATGATACACGTGGTAATAAAGGTGATAGACTAAAATGAAACTAAGACAGTGAAGTTCACCAAACTTTACCAGCACTGTATCTGGTGTCATGAAGTGCACCTAAATGCAGTAACAAAAGTATTTTCCTCTTCAAAGTTTTACAAAACTGGAAAAGGGGTAACATATCCTCAATTTTTAAAAAGGGGAACACGGAAGACCCAGGGAACTACAGGCCGGTCAGCCTCAGCTCTGTGCCTGGCAAGGTCATGGAGCAGATTGTCCTGGAAACCATGCTAAGGCACATGGAATACAAGGAAGTGATTGGTGACAGCCAACATGGCTTCACTAAGGGCAGATCATGCCTGACCAATTTGGTGGCCTTCTGTCACGGGGTTACAGCATTCGGTGGACAAGGGACGAGCAACTGACTTCATCCACCTGGATTTGTGCAAAGCATTTGACACTGTCCCGGACGACATCCTTCTCTCTAAACTGGAGAGATATGGCTTTGATGGACGGACCATTCGGTTAAGGAATTGGCTTGATGGCCGCACTCAGAGAGTGGTGGTCAACGGCTCGATGTCCAAGTGGAGACCAGTGACGAGTGGTGTTCCTCAGGGGTCTGTATTGGGACCAGCCCTGTTCAACATCTTTGTTGGCGACATGGACAGTGGGATAGAGTGCACCCTCAGCAAGTTCACCAGTGACATCAAGCTGTGTGGTGCGGTTGACACACTGGAGAGAAGGGATGCCATCCAGAGGAACCTTGACAGGCTGGAGAGGTGGGTCCATGCAAACCTCATTAAATTCAACAAGGCCAAGTGCAAGGTCCTGCACATGGGTCGGGGCAATCCCAGGCACAAATACAGGCTGCGCAGAGAATGGACTGGCAGCAGCCCTGAGGAGAAGGACTTGGGAGTGCTGGTGGATGAGAAGCTCAACATGAGCTGGCAATGCACCCTTGCGGCCCAGAAGGCCAACCGCATCCTGGGCTGCATCAGAAAAAATGTGGCCAGGAGGTCAAGGGAGGTGATTCTTCTCCTCTATTCCACTCTTGTGAGACCCTACCTGCATCCAGCTCTGGAGCCTCCAACATAAGAAGGACATGGACCAGTTGGAGAAGGTCCAGAGGAGGGCCACGAAGATGATCAGAGGGATGGAGCACCTCTCCTATGAGGGCAGGCTGAGAGAGTTGGGGCTGTTCAGCCTGGAGAAGAGGAGGCTTCAGGGAGACCTTATAGCAGCCTTCCAGTACCTCAAGGGGGCCTACAAGAAAGATGGGGAAAAACTCTTCAGCAGGGCCTGTTGTGAAAGGATGAGGGGTAATGGTTTTAAAATAGAGAGAGGTAGATTCAGACTTGATATAGGAAAAAAAAATTTACAATGAGGGTGGTGGAACACTGGAACAGGTTTCCCAGAGAGGTGGTGGATGCCCCATCCCTGGAAACGTTCAAAGCCATGTCGGACAGGGCTTAGAGCAACCTGATGTGGTTGAAGATGTCCCTGCTCCTTTCAGGGGGGTTGGACTACATGACCTTTAAAGGTTCCTTCCAACCCAAACTATTCTATGATTCTATAAAATGGAAGTGCAATTTCCGCTTGGTTTCTTCTACTTTTTGGTTCCTAAAAATGATGTTGTTCCAACTCTAACATCAAGTACATCATCATATAAATTCAATCAACACTCTCTCTTACTCACACTACATTTTAGACCTATCCAGATTTTTAAGGGGCAAGATACATAAAATTCAACAAGTTAATTTCCACTTGGACTGTATTAGTATCTTCATTTAAGCTTCTGTTTGCATATGTCACCATACAGCACATCTCCTAAATAAAACTACTGCTTCAGAGTGAAACTCAGAGAGCTTGTTGAGTTTGATTTCATCCTCCCCCAAAAAAAATGCTGGAAAAACCATATAGTTAACCAGTCATCTCCAGTGAAAATTATTTGTGTTAAGAGGAGATTCACTTACATGAAACAGAGTGAGTGTTGTGCTTTAAATTAAAGGTTTTAATTAAACCAAGCTAGTTAAACATAGTGCAAATACTTCACATGGCTGAATATGCCAAAGATGCTTTGTAGTTTAACTCTCTGTAAGTACCACTACTAAAAGACAGCCAAAGTAACCATGCAACCAAATAAGAGTTCTTAGTTTCCTTTTTCCATCTGCTCTGACTTCACGTGGTATTCGCTCTTTAAAGCACTAGGTTTTAATGTGTGACTCTCTTCAGTCACTGAATGAGTAAGGAAAAAATAATAACTTGATGCAATCGCAAAATACATAACTTCAGGCATCATATTTCTAGCAGTGATGGTATACTTTGTCTTCTTTAAAATTAGTGTCTTTATATCACATCTGTGAGATAAACACCTGATTAGAGGCATGTGGAAATGTTTCTTCTTTTACCACCTGCACTCCAAATTTTGGTTCTTTGCTTAGTAACCAAAACGAAGCAAAACAGACCTTTTGTCAATGTCCTGTTAAGTACTGAAGAAAAAATTTCAAAGTGCTTTCATGAATGAAGGTGGAGAGTTGTCATGACTACTGAAAAGATTCTGTGTAGCTTATAAGAAAGTGCATTCAGGAAAGAAGACTCTGTAGATATATTTCCTTTATGAAAATGCAGAGTAGTGAAGCTAAACCTCATGGATGCACAAGTATCTACAGTTGATTTCTTAATTTAACATTATACTATTGAATGAAACTAACATATCAACTATTTTTCATGTCATCTTCCAGATGCTACTTGAATTTATTCCTGTAACAAAGCTATTGCCTTCAGCAAAGATGAACATTCATTTGGGACCTTATCTTTAGCAGTCTGAGGCAAACTACAGACATTGTTCACAACTTTTCTTTAAAACTGTGCATGAAGGAATGTCAAGATAAATCAGCAGAATTTCTGTCCATTTCATAGGTGATACAAAATCGGTTTCAATATATACAAAAACACTGTCCACAAGCTTCCTTCCTTTAAACACTGTAAATTGCTTCTGGAGTTCTAAAATATACAAAAGAGAGGTAGCTCCTGAGGAGAAATTTTTAAAAACATCTGAACAGGACCTGTAGGGCAGATGTACATGGGAGAGCAGTATATGCTCCTGAAACACAATTGTATATACATTTGCATGGTCTAATTTGACAGGATAACCATAGCCTAAGATCTATCTGAGCTGTAAAAGCAAGGAGAAAGCAACAACAAAAAGCTGCTTTAATTATGAGATTCGAGTAACATAACCTGAGAGCTTTCTGCTTTTCTTATACTTCCTACAGCAATCCCACAGCTTCTGACAAAATTTAATTTCCCTTCACTTTCAACTACTTAATACAATTTAAAGCAGATCAAAAGTTATCACAATAAAAAAAAAATTGGAAAAAGAAGAATTTCATTTACAGAGAAAGTAGAGTAGTAGCAGAGTACAGCAGTAATCTTACCAGACTGTTCTGTTGCTGCATGAGTAACTCATCACAAATATCCCAGGCTGATGGTGGTTTAGAGTTCCTACGGCTACAATCCATGTCCTGACTAACTCAATCATCTTACTACTGCTTTACTTTAACACATGGATACCTAGCAATGTATTGAGCAAATTATACTGAAACTGGGACCTCAGAGAAGTTAAACCTAAACTCTTTGAGATGATCTCTGCAATCTGACCTCTGGCCGTGCAGCTTAGACTGATGCAGCCCAACAGCAGGGCTCAGCAGGGCACTCCATCCCTTTCATTATAGGTCAGAGGTTGGAGTCACACTTCTGACACTTTGTCTGTTCCAGGTTTGGGATGATAATTTAGAGAAGCTGATGGTGAACAGAATTACCCTGAAACTACAATGACTGAGGGCAAGTCCTGGGTGAAAGAGAAAGTGAACAGTCCCAAGCAGAAGCATACACACTGATGAAAGCAACAACTAATTTTCCTATCACTTGCCAAAAGGAACAAGGCATGGGTTTCCATATGATCCTTCCAGAATTCATGGAAGTTTACGAAAAGCAGGACACTGATAACCAAAACATTCTCTTTCTATCAGGAAATATTCTGCTACATTCCTGTAGGCTGTATTTTTAAGACTTTCTGTCACATTAGGTGAACCATCAGTTCTTTGAGGGCTCTCCATGTGTTGTGGTTTTGTTTGGTGAGGGGGGGCCTAAGGGGAAAGCTTCTGTAGGAAACTGCTAGAAGTCGCTCCCCTTTGTTTAGTGGACTCGGCCGGGCCTAGGGCAGACCTGCTGCTGGCCAAGGCTGAGCCGATTGGTAGCAGAATGTCCCGTGATAATGCCTCTGCAATAACGTATTTGAGAAGGAGAAAACAAAAAAAAAAAAAAAAAGAGAAAACAAGATGTGAAGAAGCTGAGCGGGGGCAGAGGCCCAGAGGGGGAGGCGCAGGCCTCACAGGCCTTGTAGGCCTCACCCTCTGGCCTCTCGCCTGGTGGCCGAGTGGGCCCAACTCAGCCCGGCCCAGCTGCAAGAAGTGGAGAGGAGATGAGATGGATGATGTGAAAAGATCCTGAGAGGTGTCTGCCAGCCTGTTGTGAAGAACTTTTCTTGTGAGAGAAACAGCTGTAGACGCCAAGGTCAGTTCAGAAGGAGGGGGAGGAGTAATGCGGCTCCTGGCCAAGATTCCCTTGCAGCCTGTGGTGATGACCATGGTGGAGCAGGTTGTCCCCCTGCAGCCCATGGAGGTCCACGGAGGAGCAGAGATCCACTTGGAACCCGTGAAGGACCCCACACTGGGGGAGGAGGATGCCTGAAGGAGGCTGTGGCCCGTGGAGGGCCTGCTGGGGCAGCCGTTCTGGAGAGACTACACCCCGTGGAAAGAGATGACCTACGCCAGAGCAGTTTCATGAAGGACTGTGGCGTATGGGTAGGACCCCACACTGGAGCAGGGGAGGAATGTGAGGAGTTCTTCCCCCGACTATGAAGCAGTGGCGTAAAACATCGCGTAATGAACTGACCACAACCCCCATTCCCTCTTCCTCACTGTGCCGCTTGGCGGGGGAAGGTAGTAGAGATAATGTCAAGCTCAGGAAGGGGGAAGGGTGGGGAGGAGGTTTTTATCTTGTTATCTGTCTCATTATCCTGCTAGTTTTAGTAATAAATGAATAGTTTTCCCCAAGTCAAGTCTGTTTTTGCCCGTGACGGTAACTTTAAGGATTTCTCCCTGTCCTTATCTCAAACCTCGAGCCGTTTTTCTTCTATTATCTCCCCCTGTTCTCTCGGAGGGTGGGGGGAGTGAGAGAGAGACTGCGTAGTCTGGTCCCGATCCGGGACGAACTACGACACCATGTATTCCTATTTTTTCGAGCATGGCAAATAGTGAACACAGGGTCGAAAATACCAAACTGCCTATGTCAAATTGTGCAGCTGACAAGTGCAAATTGTGATGCCAAATGTCACGGCTTTTTTTGTGGAAGTGTAGTTGAGATCCAAGAAACAATTCACACATTCCTGGTGCAGAACATATCTAGCATAGGCTGTGAAAGCAGCATTCATTTTAGCTATGCAGGCTTTAAGCACTTTTGGAAAAGAAATGTTGCTTTGCTCATAAACATGTTTCTTTGCAGAAGATGGTCCAGTTTTAAAGGTCTTTGATGCTATTGCTTGACATTTAGACTTTTCCCCACAAGAGACAAGTAGTTGAGATTATTTTCCATATGTCTTATGTCTATTCAAAAGAAAGGCTAACATTCATGAGCTAAGGAAACATTAGACCAAGGTCTCAGTTGAGGTCTAACCAGAGGACAGACATGCACTAATCCCTTAAAAAAATCTTCTAATAACTATGACTAAAAATGGTCTTTTGCATGACTAACCTTTGATAAGCCAGGAGAGATATGACAAGCACCTTTACCAACAATACATTCTCAATAAGTTCAAATGAAGTAAATACTCTGGAACAGGCTGATAAGGACCTGAAGCTCAGCTTACGTTACTGTTAGTTACCCACAGGGAGAATCTTTTTCACACATGGTCACAGCTCAGGCAATCTGATCCTTTCCTGGAGTTTTATACAGTATCTTTTGCTTTTTCAAAGAAGGAGAATTCCATCATATTGAAATGGTCTCGTGTCAGAACACAAAGATGGTTTGTCAAGAAACACGAACATAAAAACAATTAAGCATAACGTAAAGGAAGATTTAAATTAATCAAATTCAAATTAAGCACCTAACACATTTATGAATAATTTCTTTTATCAATCAAACATGTTTTAAGTTTCTTTGGCCATCCTTTACCATATTTCAAAGTAAGTTATGAGGCTAATGCTTCGCATCTCCTTTTGTAGCCCCAGCGTCTGAGAGGTGTAGGAGACAGGAGAAAAGCAAACACTTCAGGACCACTGTTGTGAAAAGATTTTGTCATCTAAGGCTACCCCACTGGGGTATAGGCATAACCTTATCCCAAGAAACTGCAGAGCCCACTCAGTAACGAGCAATGATTAATTTGGCATAAGAGCCCTGCCCCTCCAAATTCTGAATAAAAGAAAACACTGTTCAGTTTTGTTAACTCCTCATATCTGGTCTTTTCCTAGTTTGGGTGTCAATATGATCCATCTTCAAGAAAAATAAATGAAAAAGAGGAAAAAAAAAAAGAAAACAGAACAAAAAAAAAAGGAGCTAATGTCCTCACTAGAACACACAGTAAAGGGAAGAGAATTAAGCTCACAAAGAAATTAAGAACAGAGAGTAAAATACAAGCTTGAAAAGCATACCAGAAGATGAGCACTTTAATGTAACAGCTGCAGGACTCTGACTGTCTTTCTTTATTACTTTCAATTTGTTGGATCTTACACTGGAGTTTTTCTCCCTTATTTTGTTAAAAAGTTCAGCTCTCATCCATCTTCTCTGCACTATTTAATACTACGAGATTAAACCTTCTTATGATCACTATTATCACATCTTTTATTTAATCACCTATTTTCTTCAGGGCCAGAAGAGCTTCCCCTGATTTGGTTTACTAGACCTAAAGACTAGTTTTGCCCCATGCTGATTTGGCAAGAAATTAATAGTTTAATGCATTTGCACCTCAATGGATCACCTAATTAGCTGCCTTCTAAAAATGAAATTAGTTAATTACATAAAACTTCTTCAGAAAGATTAAATGATAGCTAATTTCCTTTCCTAAGGCAATTTTTTATTTCCACCACAAATCACTGCTCTTTGTTCCACATGTATTTCCCATCATGTAGCTATTGCTCATCTACTGGACACATGAAAGTTGAGCCACGTAATCACAGTTGTTCATTGCGTGCCTAATTAAACAGCGCAAGCAGGCAGGTCTATGGATTTCAACAGACCTACACTTACACATCTCAGGGCTATTACAGGAGGATGATGGATTTAGAGCAGCTCTGCAGTAATTTATAAAAATGGTGTTATTTCTCTGACTATTGAGAATTGTATGAACTGCGGATGTGTATGGGTTAATGCAAAAGAAAGCTGTCTGAGGAAAAGATAGGAAAGAATAAAATGCCAAAAGCCTCTTCTCATGAAATATTTGAGAGTTGTTAATGAACAGAATTATTAGCTTTGATGATTTTGCCTTCTGCCCACTCAACCTTTATAATAATTTTTAAACAGAACATGAAAAACCCATGAACATAGGCAAACAAATAAAACTACTGGTAGGATAAACAGAACTCTGAAAATAGGGACAGTTCCCTTCACCCTGAGGGACGGCTGCATCTCTGTGGGGATATGAGTTTAGGTAAACAGAGCAGAATGACATTAGTAGAGATACATTCATGTACCTTGTTTGGTTTTGTTTGGTTTTTTTTTAAAGTCTTCCTTTTTCTCCAGAATCTTTCATTGTGCTGAAAAAATAAATTGTGTTTTTGTCTTACATTCCAAAGACAAAGCTGCAGGAACCCAAATTCTGTCAGATCTCCTACAGAGTACTGTAGCCAAGCTAGGAATTAGAAAGTCACATTCTCCAGCTCTCCTCTGCAGTAAAAACTGAAATATGAAAGGGGATACCTAGAGGTATGCACTCAGGAAGAGGATAACTGCACTGTTCAGCAGTCATTCTGACATTGATCTAACAAGACTGAAATTTTCAGCAACTCATTTACAGATGATTTTCAGAAGAAGGAACATATCCTTAAGTTTAATAGTAATTTATTGGCTATTTTAGTAATCTATAGAATATGTATTCCAGGGAATATGTACTCCTAAGACAAGGACGGGAAAATTATAAAAATTTAATGACAGCAACACTCTGGATTATAAAAATATCAGTCTAATGTATTTTTTAGCCTCACCTCTAGGAAGTGTCTTCCTTACATTCGGCCTTTTGTTGGCATCTGCATTCCTTTTTGCGAGATCACTGTATCTTCCTAAGGGGGATATATAGGACAGAGAAGCTGGCTATATTTTAAGCTAAGGAAAAGAAAGGAATGTGAAATAGGAAATTTAAATTTACTAAGACTACTCCTCAACAAAAGACTGTTTTCTACGCAGAAAGTATTCTTCCTATGTGCAGAAATCTCTACCTCTCTTCTTATTCTAATTGCTCAGGCTGTATCTGCCTTAAAGTTTAAGGACTTCTGTGGCACATGATGGTACAGTACAGAAATTACTTCTGAGGTAGTCAGAACGGTCTAGAACTTACTAGGGAAACAGGCCCTACTAAAGGTGTAATTCAGACATTAAATAGTGTAATTAGCCATTTTATGATTAATCTTTGTTTTGAAATACGATAAAAACATACAGAGGAGAAACAACAACATTAAGTTTTGAAGCAATACCTATATTTTCCAATGCAGTTTTCCACAAGATTTATCACAATCACAGAATCATAGAATCACAGAATAGTTAGGGTTGGAAGGGACCTTTAAAGATCATCTAGTCCAACTCCCCTGCAAGGAGCAGGGACATCTTCCACTACATCAGGTTGCTCAGAGCCCTGTCCAACCTGGCCTTGAACGTTTGCAGGGATGGGAAATCTACCACCTCTCTGGGCAACCTGTTCCAGTGCTCTACTACCCTCAGTGTAAAAAATTCTTTCCTGATGTCTAATCTGAATCTGCCTCCTTCTATTTTAAAACCATTACCTCTTGTTCTTTCACAATAGGTCCTGCTAAAGAGTTTCTCCCCAAGAACAGGCCGTGCTGAAGAGTTCCTTCCTAATAGTGAAGACAGAAAAAAACTCTGCTAGTGCCAAAATGGTCAGTGTCATAGCTCAGCCCCGACTGGGACCAGACTACACAGTCTCTCTCTCACTCCCCCCACCCTCCAAGAGAATAGGGGGAAATAATATAAGAAAAAAGGCTTGAGGTTTGAGATAAGGACAGGGAGAAACTCCTTATAGTTACTGTTATGGACAAAACAGACTCAACTTGGGGAAAACTATTCATTTATTACCAAAAACAAAGCAGGATAATGAGAAAGAGAACAAAATAACTTCCCCCCACCCCTCCCTCTTTCCAGGCTTAACATTATCTCTACCACCTTCCCCTCCCGAGCAGTACAGGGGGTTACGGTCAGTTCATCACATGTTGTTTTACACCGCTCCTTCCTCCTTGGGGGAAGAACTCCTCACATTCCTCCCCTGCTCCATCGTGGGGTCCCTCCCATGGGCTACAGTCCTTCAAACTGCTCCGGTGTGGGTCATTTTTCCACGAGGTGCAGTCTCTTCAGAATGGCTGCCCCAGTGGACCCTCCACGGGCCACAGCCTCCTTCAGGCATCCACCTCCCCCAGTGTGGGGTCCTCCACAGGCTGCAGGTGCATCTCTGCTCCTCTGTGGGCCTCCATGGGCTGCAGGGGGACAGCCTGGCCCACCATGGTCTTCACCACAGGGCTGCAGGGGAATCTTGGCCAAGGAGCAGCATTACTCCTCCCCTCCTTCTTCACTGACCTTGGCATCTGCAGCCGTTCCTCTCACAAAAAATTCTTCACCACAGGCAGGCAGATGCCGCTCAGGTTCTCTTCACATCTCCTCTCCTCTCCTCTCCACTTCTTGCAGCTGGGCTGGGCTGAGTCGGGCCCAGATGGCCACCCAGTGGGCAGCCAGAGGGTGAGGGCCCCCTCTCTGCCCACGCTCAATGTCTTCACATCTTCTCTTCTTCTTTTTTTTTTTTTTTTTTTTTTTTTTTT
>JAAGAY010148325.1:39490-93432 GCA_011801015.1 Ardeotis arabs
GGCTGGCAGACGCCTCTCAGGATCCTTTTTACATCTTATTCACTTCTCATCTCCTCTCCACTTCTTGCAGCCGGGCTGGGCCGAGTTGGGCCCAGTCAGCTGCCCGGCGGGAAGCCAGAGGGAGAGGCCTGCAAGGCCCACAAGGCTCACGCCTCCCCCTCTTTGACCCCGCTCAGCTGCTTCACATCTTCTCCTCCTTTTTTTTTCTGTTTTCCCCTTCTTGAATACATTATCGCAGAGGCGTTATCAGGGAACATTCTGCTACCAATTGGCTCGGCCCTGGCCAGCAGTGGGTCCGCCCTAGGCCCAGCCAAATCCACTGAACAAAGGTGAACAACTTCTAGCAGCTTCTTAGAGAAGCTACCACCATAGCCTCCCCTCACTAAATAAAACCAGAACAGCCAGTTATAGTTAAATCTTTTAGGGATGTTTCCTAAGTGGACCTATTGCACATTTTTCTCAGGAGGAGTAAAAATCATCCTGGATTGAAAAGTGTTTCTACATAAAGGCAGAGAGAGAAGGACATGGAGTAAAATGAAACAAAAATACTTGTTAAAGGAAACAATGGTGGGGGAGGAGGACCATGAGAGATGAGAGAAGTTAATTTAGGAAGTTTGGTGATAAGACTGTGTCTGCAGTGGCTTGTTACACTCCTCATCTACCTTATTTCTCTTGTTTCTTTCTGTCTCACAGACTGATTCTTCTGCAATTTTCTCTGATTGTCATGAACAATGTGTGAACTTTTAATTCTGGGCCATCATTAGCATCAGTCCTTCCATACACCAAAGTGTAAATTAAAAATTCAGTAAGGCAGTATGTGCATGGGGTATGCTTACCTGAAAGTGAAGATTTTTTGCCTTCATCCAAAAATAAAAGAATTGTTCAGTAATACGTTTTACATTTTAAACCTGATTTGTATTGACATACAACAACTTTCTCGAAATTGCTGTCTTCATCCTTATAAGTACAAACATCTTGTCCCTTTTAAAAGAAAAAGATGCTGATAGATCAGTGTGGATCTAAATTTTAGTGCCAGCAGTAATATGCCATCAGTATGTACCCAACCAATGCCCATAGAGATGAGAATAAATGATAAACCTATCAAAGCTACCATCCTTCAGCCTCACCTGGGAGGCTGGGTGATAGAGCCTGCTTTACATAGAGAGAGAAGACAAATCAGAGTGCACTGTGCTCAGGCAGCCTCATGCTCTTTTCTTGCAATAGAAGTCATTCATCTCTTCACCCTGATTGAGAGATACCGGGCAGTGTGCTGGGAAAAGGAGGAGGAAGATGGAGTTATAAAATCAGGGGGAGGGAAGAAAAGTAAGAGGAAGAACAATAGGAAGAATGCTGCCTAAGGAATTCAGGGCCTCATAGCCAACCCTAAGTAAAAGAAGTATGATAATGTGTAGAGACAGAATACAAGGTAAAGGACATTCTCAAAAAAGCATTTCAGTTATTTAAGAAACAAATGTGTTTCTAGAATCAGATTAACCCAGAGAATGAAGTGGAACAAATTACAAGGTACAGGTATATATGCACACATTATCCAGCACACATTGTCCAGAGTTAGATTTAAGTGGGAATAAGATGTTCAAATTGCTTGAAAAAGAATTCCTTCCAATGACAAATGAGTAAATGCATGGCACCATAACCAGCTGTCTCTAATGTAGTCTCAATAATAATAAGCTAAAAAAAAAATCCCAAAGAAATGAAGATTGATTACATTTGTACTCTTAAAAACTGCAAGACATTTTTTGTTAAAGTCAAAAGGCACTGAGGAGCAAGAACTGCCTCAATGACAAACGTGCAAGATATGTTGGTTCACGGACATCATTATTGTTTCAGTGTCCCATAACTGGCTTTTGGTTCTACCCCTTCTGTAAAAAAGCAATAGAGACAGCAGCGTGTCCATTAAGTTGGAAAGCAAAGTCCTGAAGGTACCCTGGACATTAGTTGTGATTTCACTCCATATTATGAACAACGGGCTACTTACAGCTTTATATTTTCTTATCTACACCCAAAAATGACTTGGCTACACTCTCCTTCTTCCATCTACATTTCAGATGTGCACAGAGCAATAGTATTAGCATCTGTGGAGTCCAACATCCTTCAAGTTATTTTGCATCCATTTTCCATCAGCTTCTAAGACAGACTGAAATACAGGCTGCTTAAGAATCAGAATAAATTTTATCCTTCAGCTGTCAACTCCCACAAAAGGTAACATATTTTTAGAAACAAAATGTATGCAAATAAATGGAATAAAATAATAAATACAATCTCATACTCTAATCACTCTCTTATAAAATGTATTGTCTTAGCATTAACATGAACTTAGAGGACAGTAAGTGGTGTGCATCTTCTCAATCACACTGTTCTGTAAAAACAGATTTTACTCATACTGAACAATGGACCTGGTAAAACAATACATTAAAAATAATCATTTATTTCCACAGTACTTACTGTGTTTTGTAGTCTATAGTGTTCTGATCACAGAGCTAAGCACTTTTCAGTAATGCTTTAAACAGCTTAATTGATGTAATTTCTATTATACTCCAAGAATGAATATTTTAGGATTGTGAGTTTTCATATAATTCAAAGCGATATTTTAAGTATGACATGCTTCTTTTCTTCCCCAAAATATTACTTCATCATCTATCTCCAGTACTCATATTTTGGCAATGATTCTATGAAATTTGGTAGCATCAGTACACAACAAAGCCCAGTTGTGAAATACCTCTAGGGTTAAATCTGTTTCATTACTGATAGAAACAATACAGCATATTTGAAGTCTTTCATGCCAGTTACTACCAATTTGCTATTATTGTTACTATCAATTTTCAAACAAAATTTTGAGATATGTAAATATGTAACTACATGACACAAAAACCCTTAGAAGAAATACAAGTTTTGGTATTTGTTTTTCATTAAGTCTACCTGTCTTTATAGGTTGTGAAAAAATGAGCCTGAAATATTGAAGTATATTCCTTTTCCTCCCTTTCTATACAATTGCTATTTAGGACACAAAAGAAACTCTCAGGAAATTATAAGAGAGTTATTATTTTATTGTTCTTGAGTTAAAAAATTAACCTTCCCTCAGTTTCAAAATAACATTGTTCTTATCTATTAGTAAAACAAAAAGTCTTTCTATTTTATGTTTATCTACAATGATTTCATTCTTGAACACAGTACTATCTTTATATTATTAGATATTTTATTAATACAAATCTCTTTCTATAATCTCTGTAAATTAACTGCTTGTCAAAAAATATATTAATAAGCAGGAAGATTCAGTCATATTACTCTTTCAAGAGTATTCATTTCAGTGCATCTTCAAAGCATATTCCTGGATGTGCCATCTTTATCCCTTATGCATAAGGATTAACTTGTAATAACACTAGTATCAATAACAATAACTGAAAATTTGATTTGCATCTTATAAATCTACACTGACCACAAATTCCCTTTAAGGAAGTCTTGCAATAAGTCTCTCAGATTGTAATTTATTAAAGTGGAACCCTAAAAAAATTATCAGAAGATGCAAGAAATTTTTTCCTTAGGACAAAAAGTCAACAAATTGTTCATAAAGGAGATTATAAAATTCTTGAATTTATTTATTATAGGAAATTATTTCTGAATTTCATCAGTGAGTAAACAAGTAATTTGTTTTCAATTTACAAACTGAAATTATTTTAGCAATTAAAAGTTAATTCTGTTTTGACTTTGTCCATAAGTCATGCAGTATTGTCCCTGTTATGTGATTGAGTTGTTTGTGTAACTAACTAACGTATCACAAACTGGAAATCACATGATCATACTTTTATACCACATATATATGTACACAAAATTTGCAATTCATTATGTCCGGAAAGCATATAAGCCTTCTAAAACTGGGACAAACAATTTTAAATGCCTTTATACTTCTAACAAACACAACTTGTATTTCAAACAGCATACTTCATAAAACTCTTCCTTTTTTCACATAGCATTGCTTTTACAATAGCTCAAATTTTGAAATTGACAAGTGAGCATAAAGCACATTCAGTAAATATGCAGTCATTTGGGCTTAAAATGAGCTGTTTATAATTATTTCTAGTAATAAAAAACTAGGACTTGAATACTCAAGGAAAATTAATATAAAAGTATTGCAAATATAAAATAGTATAAATATAAACTTATACACAGCCATCTTTTAATTAGTCACCCTCAAATTATTACTTCTCATCTCATTTTATAGGCAGCTGATCTAAACAGCAGATATTAAAAGGCTTGGACTCACATACAGACATTCTGGAATGTGTTGAACCCTCTCCAAATTGTCAGCTTTATTTCCCCCAGGGTAGACTTTTAGGAGGACAAAAGGGAAATCCACTTTTATCTTGCAATCTTTAATTTAGGCTGGAAAATTATTGAAAATTTATTGAAAAAGTCAAATACACACTTATTATCAGCTCAGATAAAAATGACAATTGGTCACCAGAGATAATAAATACAAAATGATTCCAGTACTTTAAAGAAAAATTTTTAGGAAATTTGAATTTCAGTGATGAAATATAGTAATTTAAAAACTATTAATAGTGCTTCACTGTAATATAACACATTACAGAATAGCAGAGTGCATCAAATGAAGAACAAAAGCTTTGACTGAAGCACAATATCAAACTACCATCATAAGATTCATGCAGATTAAAGCATTCACTTCAGCTTGCTAAGTAGTGGACCTGAAAATATGAGGCAGAAAAAATGTTTTATATGTTTGTACTAGCAATATTTTTGTACTAGCAATATTTTTGTTCAATATATATTTTTATTGTAAACTTTACACATAGAATAACCTAATTTCTAATTAATTTTATTTTAAATGATCCATGCACTTTGAAGAATTTCTCTTTTCAGTTCCTTTTTTATTACAAGCAAAGTATTTTTCAAACCGTCTTTGGCTTATGATACAGGCAAAATACTCCTATTTCTTTCACTAAGCAAGGATATCTTATGCCCAGTTTGCAAGCTTCTGAGATCTTGAAAGTTAATGAAACTGCAGATCAATAGCATTAGAAAGGCGAGTCATAGCCATTGTGATCCGTAGAGCAGTAAACTCTAAGGCTGTTTCTGAAACTGCTAATAATCAGATTCTTCCTGCCCTTGCATTTTCTGAAAGTAGCAAAGCAGAAAATGGTGTAAGTTGTGTAAATGAGACTAGTTTCAGAGCAGTTTCATAAAAAATGATGGTTAAGGTAAAATGTTCTGTAGGTCACACTCCAGACTTTAGAAATACGTTGGATGGGAACAAATTTCCTTAAGATCACTCTGAATTTTGGTATCACCATGGAAAGATTAATGTTTTTTCAGCACTGAAAGCCAAGTGGAGTCCTTACACATTTTTTCTTGATTGGGGAAACAAATGTAAAAGGTAAAATGTAAAGACTAGGATAGTTGCCCAGCTGCAATGATATACTAAGAATACATTTATTAGTCAAAGTCTTTCTTAAATACATCTGTGTAAAGAATACAGCGGAGTACACAGTAACTGCAAGTAGAGTTCTAACTGCAATATTGTAATTTATACACTTTCAAAAGATATTAAAATAATGGGAAATTTCTTCCATGCAATTAATGAAAAATTTACTGCAAAATTGCCATGGAGATCCCTGGTTGCAGTGCTTTTCTACTCTCCTAATAAATTGTGATTTTTGAAAATCTGTTTTATCAATTTTAAATTACAAGGTCATTTTGGATGTCAGAATATTAATCAAACAAAGTATTAATGCAAACCAAGTCAATTTTTTTTTGGACAGGTGTCAGCTACGATGCCTGAACATAACTTTGGAATGCTTCAATGGAAAGCTAAAAAGACTTTACAAAGGGCATAACCTAGTTCAAATGTTAGTACTTGCCTATTACTGGTTCAAGCACAGAACAGAGACAGCCACAAAAAGCTTCAAATTTCACATGCCTGTATGACATTCAGGACTGGTTTCTACAGGTGGATTGCACCAGCTATGGAGTTTACATCTTCATTTGAGCATCAAAATGTTGAAAGGAGAACGGTTTTAGTCTTCTTCATGAAATTAAATTAGTTCAGCTGAACACATGTGTAATGTGCATGCATGTATGCACAAATGGTTGTGTCATTTTGTAGACCCATATCAGTAATTCATGACACATTTCAAAAGCAGAAACACGAACCACTATTTTTATGCAGCAAAATATAGCCACCAACCCAAATGAGAAGCCCACTTACCAAAAGACAGGTGGATATGATGCCATGATATTTTTATATTTCTGGACACTAGCATGAGCTATGATCACAACATTGTTGCTCATATTTGTAGGATTCCTGAAAAGATCATTCACTACATTTATAAAAATCTATCCAATTTGACTTTTGTTGAGATCATAAATATATTAAAATCTGTTTTAAAATGAAATACGAATATATAACTGATAAAAAGAGCCCTACCATTCTCAAAAAGACTTAAGATTCAAGATTCATTTATTATTCCAGTTCTATAATTCCTCAGTGATATTTCTTTAACATGCATCGAGATATACAGCATTCAATCTGTTTGTGCTATCTCAAGCTTTTTCATCATGTACCTACAGAATAACTGTGAGTCACTAACAGCATGAGCACTGTTTACTCACATGATGATCTTTAAGACATTCAGATAATAAGAGGTGGCAGACTTTCCCTCCCACTCATGTCTTCTGTTTTCCTTTAGCTAAGTTCTTAGTAAAAGGCAATATTGAAAATTAAATCAAGCAAAATACAACAAGGAAAAGCTCTTATGAAGTCTATCAAGAACAGGAATTGCAAAGACAATAAGAATCAATGAGAGAGATTCAAAAAAGCAAGAGGGTCAGACTTTGGGCAACCTGTTCCTATGAATGAGTATCATGAGAACCTGGGATCTAAATGTCTTTTTCCAAAATTCCATTCAGTTTGGTTATGATGCCATTGAAATTACAATAGGCCTAATTAATTAAGAATAATTTACTCTAAAGTGCCACAGAAAGCTTCCAACTTACGGAATCCAATATAAGAATCACTTTTCAAAAAAATTAACATCCATTTGTTGGAATAAAAAGATGATTAAAAAATTACAAGTACAGAGTTTTGAGAAGTCTGGTCAGTAAGAATTATGACAATTAAATAAGTGCAAGAAGCAGATGAAGCATTTTCAAGGATCGTTAAAGCCTGCTCTTTTTGACGCCTCATCTTCTTGGAAAAAGATTCACAAGGAAATATTCTTAGTGCCATCTAGAGAGTACTTTTGTCGTTATAGATTAAAGCAAGATTCTTCCTACACCAACACACAAACGTCATACACCCTGCTATTCTACACCACTATCTGGCTTGTTCTTATTGGTAAATAAAAGTTTATTTACTGAAGGATTTTCAGTCATTGTGTATTACAAGTCACAGCGTCTAATCACACTTGGATTTGCTGGACAAGATCAAATTATAAGCATGCAGGTCTCAGACCAGAAGCAGAAAGCCCATAGAATCACTTCTCAGGATCATTCAAGTTATGCATACACTTGGTATCACGGGTGATGAACTCAAATAGGCTAAGAGTATCTTTTATTGCCATGGCAACAGATCTAGTTTCACTTTCCTCCAGTTTACAATATAACCTTGACAGTGACGATCATGCCTCAAAGACGTCCTATTTCTTCTCTTCACTCATAAATACGGGATTTTTTAACAGCTCTACAGTTAGTATTTATGCCAATTGTCCAATCTCAGATAAATTCCTCTATCTTAGAAAATAAAAAAAAAAAACTATTGTGGCCATCCAATGAATAAGCTGAATAACAGTGTCTTTGACAGGACTCAATAACCCAAAACGGTTAACTATCAATTCCCTCCTAAAGAGATCATCCATATTAAATATTTAGTACTACATTACCAAAACCCTGCCCACCCCAAACTAAACTCAAAGTAGACATACTTTGACACTGACAAGGTAATTTAATGCCTGTAAAACGGGCAATAAGCCAGTTGCCCTCAGCAATCCACACTGGAGACTTGTGCATCTCCAAGTTGCTACTTCCCAGTGCAAAGTATTATACAGGTAAGTCTAGTGCTTTGCTGATAAAAGAAAAACAAGGGTTTAAACATTCTGCTTCAGCTTCACAGTTTAATTTTGCCAATTTATGCAGATAAATCAGCTCTAAGCCACTGACTGTGAGACTCAATAAAGTTCTTTCTTTGTAAAGATATAAGCCCTTAAAATCTACTTCATGATTTACAAAAGCATCACTAATAAGTGTTCCTGTTAGAGCCCTAGATTGCCACTTTTATATGATGGGATTTGTTGTCTTCACTGAAAGGTGATAATAACAACTTGGGACTGTAGGCATGCAAGGATTTAATCAACAGCCTGCCCTAGACACAAAGGGCTACTGCAGTTTGCTTATATAGTAGAAGCAGTAGACAGTAATTATAAATTTAATTGGAGCTCCAGTCAGGTTTCATATGTGAGCCAGCATTTACAATCAGCACTGAGAACCATTCTCAGCTCAGACCATACAAGTCAGGCAGGCTTCTTATCTGAATAACTGTATGTTTTTTCTATCTCCCACTTCTACAAACACCATATTTTGGTGTTTTATGAAACATATCCTGATTTTTTTTTCTCCTGTTACGCATTTATGACTCATTAAAGTGCATTTCCAAAGCTATTCATATTTACAATTATATAGATAGGTAGTTCTTCTGAAACATAAAACTCAGTTGTTTGACTACCACTGGAATCAATCGCATGGAGGCATCTTCTCACTTAGCGCTGTTTACAATATTAATAGGTGCTCCTGCACCTGGGTCATGGCAATCCCAGGCACAAATACAGGCTGGGCGGGGAATGGATGGAGAGCAGCCCTGAGGAGAAGGACTTGGGAGTGCTGGTGGACAAGAAGCTCAACATGAGCCGACAATGTGCCCTTGCAGCCCAGAAGGCCAACCGCATCCTGGGCTGCATCATGAGAAGTGTGGCCAGCAGGTCGAGGGAGGTGATTCTCCCCCTCTACTCTGCCCTGGTGAGACCCCACCTGGAGTACTGCATCCATTTCTGGAGCCCTCAACATAAGAAGGACATGGACCAGTTGGAGAGGGTCCGGAGGAGGGCCACAAAGATGATAAGAGGGCTGGAGCACCTCTCCTATGACAACAGCCTGAGAGAGTTGGGGCTTCTCAGCCTGGAGAAGAGGAGGCTTCAGGGAGACCTGATAGCGGTCTTCCAGTACCTCAAGGGGGCCTACAGAAAAGATGAGGAGAGGCTGTTCAGTAGGGCCTGCTGTGACAGGACGAGGGGTAATGGTTTTAAAATAGAGGGGGGTAGATTTAGATTGGATATTAGGAAAAAATTTTTTACAATGTGAGTTGTAGAACACTGGAACAGGTTGCCCAGAGAGGTGGTGGATGCCCCATCCGTGGAACTATTCAAGGCCAGGTTGGATGAGGCTCTGAGCAATCTGATATAGTCAGCGATGTCCCTGCTCCTTGCAGGGGGGTTGGACTAGATGACCTTTGAAGGTCCCTTCCAACTCTAGCTATTCTATGATTCTATGATTCTATGATTCATTTACATACCTAAAGTACTGAAATACAATGGAAAATCTGTCTCATGTTTAGAAGGGATGGGAGGAAAAGGGGAGGCTGAGGTGAATTCTGTTATTTTTAAAGAGGAGAATCAGAGATACTTTAACATCTATGGAAAATACACTGAGAAGCATCAGTAAGTCACTCCTCAAAAGAAGAAAAGCCTCTGAAAACAATATAGCCTATGGATGGCACCAAGAATTTACCTTTTCTTTTTTCTTCTTTTTCCTGTAGGTATGTTGAATTGTGGCTGTGGACAAGGACATTCATGCACCTAGAATCAGAGCCAAGATGCCCTGGAAAAACAGGTTAGAGTTGGTAGAAGTACTATTCAAGTATTAATTAGCACTCTCCACTATTTAGGAGTATGATTATTTTTCACAATGTAATTCAACACACACTGACATATTTGTGATTCCTAATGCCATCAATAGACTACACTATATTTTCAGCACTCTAAAACCATACAGCCCTCATTACTACTGTCTAGTGATTGGTACTGGTTAACATTCCTCCCAACATTCACTGCTTCTTGAAATACCCTTCCCCTCCTATAGGTAGTTTTTTCAGCTACTGCTACCAAAGACCTTGCAGCTTGACCTACTAAAGCAACAGTAAGAGGATATAGATGAAAGAGCAAGAGCAACATACAGGATATAGATGTAATTGCCACTTTTGAGTATGTTTGCAATAGCTCTCTTCTGGGTCTTCACCAGACATTTCCCTCTCCAAAAGTTTTTATTTTGGAAGAAGTGTTACTAATTCTTACAAGCCCTTTTCCTTCCCCTTCAGAGTGAAGAGATATACTACATAGGGAATTTCCTCTATTTTTAATTGAATTTTCTGTAATATTGAGAGACTTGATATAATTTGCTTCTGACTGAAACTCATGCAACAATATAACTACTGTATTTAGTGAAAAAGGAAATAAATCATATACATACAGAAATAGAGACAACAGAGTTCCGTTAGGTCAGTTTATTCCTTCCCATGTCCATGCAGATTTACTCTCTATGGTAGATGTTCTTCTCATTTTTTGTTTTCTTAGTTTTAAATGTCAATAACAGAAAATAAAATGTGTTGAAAAAAACGTCATGCTCTTAAATGCTGCACACAGAAATTTACTTCAGTGCTTGCAAGAAAATAAAGCAAAAGAGATTCAGTTCCTTCACTTTATTTTTTGAGAAACTTCTGGATATGTACTCTGTGGCTAACATCCTCAGCTTAGCAAGAGATTTATGTAGTGTAACAAGGAGAGCACATCTCAAAACTTCTTCATTCATTTTTCAGTGGGCAGACATTTCTCATCCCTAATAGGCCTTTGCTCAAAAGCTGAAGTTATTCCAGCAAGACTTATGCTCCCATATATCCATTTCTAAACTCACATTACCATACATTTGATCTTTTATTTGCTTACAAAAAGTATCAGCTTTCTGCCTGCACCTGTTTTTCTCTGGGAGATCAATTTATCTCCAGCATTTCTGCTTGTACTGTTGTATACAACATGTTGATGGATTTGCATGTTATAACATCACTAACAATACTACTGACATTACTGAAAATTAATCCAGAATGTCACCACTATTTTACCTGGTTTCATTTGTCTAACATTCCAATTATCTGAATGAAATAAACAAAACTTTAAGCATGATAAAAAAAAAGCATAAAACTTGAAAGAGTTAATGGGCAATATTGATCAACTCCCTTTAGTTCTGTCAGTTGTATAAAAGGAGTGTGAATTAAGCTGTGTTTCACTGTTCATAGTGGAATAGAGTAGATGAGATAATAAAGAATTTGAATCATGTATTAAATAGCAAAGAAAGGCTTGGGTGCCTATAACTGTTTGTTTTGTTGTTTTTTTTTTAAAGTTACCACAAAGCCACTTCCTTGCTTTGCTCAGGTTTATACATTATTGTCCTGGTTTCAGCAGGGATGGAGTTAATTTTCCTTTGGTGTATTTTGGATTTCAGATGTGAAGAATGTTGATTAAAACACTCAGATGATACGAGTTGTTGTTAATGAGACCAAGGACACTGTCTGGCTTTCCAAGTCTCGTTAAAGTCTCACTAATGTGCAGATGCAGGAAGCTGGGTAAAAGAATAACTGACCCAAACTGGCCAAAAAGAGTATTCCATGCCATAAACGACATGCTCAGTATATATAAGTGGGGGTTGCCCATGGGAGGGGGCATCCTTTCCATTCTGGCATCCATATTCCACCTTCCCATCTCGCTTGCTTGCTGGCATCATTCCCTCTACCTTGCTGGCTTGCTTTCCCAGCTTTGCTTGCTGCTCGGTGTTGTTTCCATGATGGCTGCTCAGGACGGGCTGTGTCGATCATTGGGACATTGGGTGGTGAGAAATTGTACGTTGTTCATTTTGTATATTTATATCCTTATATTCTGTTATTTTTCTAGTTTTCCTTTGCTATTCTAGTAAGCTGTCTTTATCTCAACCCACGAGTTTTCCTTTCTTCCCAATTTCTCTCCCCATCCCACTAGGTAGGGGGAGGGTGAGTGAGAAACTGTGTGGTAACTCAGGCTAAACCACCACAATTATGGACATCTGCATTGTTTGCTCAGCTCTTGACTTATAAACATTCTGGATTTAACAATCCAAAGAACAGGAGTTGTTAAAAATACAACTCATTCAAATTCTTTTATTTTAATTTCTTGTGTTTATCATTATTTTGTAGGACTGACCAGGAAGGATTCCTGAAGATAAATGCTGGAGATACACAGAATCCCATTATATTCTAAGTTATTTTGAATTTACTTTGCGTTTGACTCATAGATTTGTATTTGAGCTTACAGTAGAGCTATGATCATGAGGAGAAAGATTTCAAATCACATGGAAAGCATCCTTTCTACAAGAAATCAAAATTTTACTATCTTGTCTTGTGGTCCTACATCAACCTGCAGAAATGCAAATACAACCCAACATCATTGTTACTTATTGAGATGTGAAAAGCTGCAGGCCTGAGAGAATGATGTCAGCAGGGACTTTATTTTCTTTTCTTAGGTAACAGATAACCTGAGTTGCCATTGGTTGGGTCCCATTTGTTTGTCACGTAACATCTAATAACTCAACTTCATTTTTTTCTGAACACATTTGAATTTTAGAATCATAGAATAGTTAGGGTTGGAAGGGACCTTTAAAGGTCATCTAGTCCAACCCCTCTGCAAGGAGCAGGGACACCTTCCACTACATCAGGTTGCTCAGAGCCCCATCCTACCTGACCTTGAATGTCTCCAGGGATAGGACATCTACCACCTCTCTGTTCTAGTGTTCCACCACCCTCATTGTAAAAAAAAAAATAAAAATTCCTAACATCTAATCTGAATCTACCTCCCTGTATTTTAAAACCATTACCCCTTGTCCTATCGCAACAGGCACTGCTGAAGAGTTTCTCCCCGTCTTTCCTGTAGGCCCCCTTTAGGTACTGGCAGGCTGCTGTAAGGTCTCCCCGGTGCCTTCTCTTCATCCCATGCCCTCTCTCTATCTAAAAATACTTCTGATTATTGTAGTCTTGGTGCTTTTGAAATCCAAGTGACATTACCTAGGAAATCTGACTGTGACTAGAAACAACTGTTAACGACCAATTCCCACAATGGTAACAATGGATAACTTGAGAAAAAATGTAGGCACACCACCCAAAGGCTTTGGTTATAGATGACAGGTTTTAAGAAGGGAAGAGTCACACACTGAAGAGCACGTTTGAAACAGGAATGTATTTTTTCTCTTTCAGTTGACTTTTCTCCTCCTTCCACCACCTCTAATTCTACGGCTTTTTAGACCAACACAACTTTCAGAAACAAGTGAATTCTACTCCAGAAACAAGACTCTATACAGAATGCATTTTGTACAGTCATACAGAAAGGAAGGATTTTCTATATGCCATAGACTGGTATCCCATAGGAAACTTACTACATAATCCATTCATCTTTGCTTGTCAGAAAAAGCAGTACACAGTGGATTGACAGATGCTCACTGCATACCTTTGTTCTCAGTGAAGATTTATCACTCATACTAAAAAATCTCGTATCCTTAAGCCACTGAAAAGCAGAGGGAAAGTAGACACAATTAAAAAGAAATGCTGTAAAATAGAAACAAGTCAAAATTATGTTTCTAATCAAATATTTCCTCTGGGCACTAGGCAGCTATTAGGTGGTTGGTGCAAGCTTAAGATGCCTCACAAAAGCCCTTTATCTCCAACAGTGCAAATGAGGTTAATGGACTCATTTTCACTCTGTGATTCACTTTCTCTGTTCTCCTTTTTTGTTTTATGCAGATAATTGGAATCAACAAAGAAACATCATTCTCTAGAGCTTAGTTGGGAAAGGAATCTCACTTATTTCCAAAAAACCTAGTTCAAGAAAATAAAGAGAAGGAAAACAAAACCAGTGGGGAGAGAAGAATAGTTACACGGAAGGGTAATAGACAATTAGCACCCACCCTCCCACATACACCAGCACACATTCACACAGTCTACTGAAATGCCTGGTCTTAACACAGCTTCCCCTGACTCTTAGGCTTGAATAAAATATCACTGCTGTTTGTCCTTTAGGATAATCTTAGAAGTGCTGGGAGACAGCTCAGGACAGGCTGAAAGAAGAGAGAAAAAAAAAAAACCTACAACACTACTGAACATTATTTACTCTTTGGCAGAGAAATAAAGAATCCTCTTATGATTTCCTTATGATTTTCCAAACTAGGAAAGTTAGTTCTATGGGCAGAAGTCACAAAAGATTCTGATTTCCACATCTCCTTTACTCAAATATTGCTGTATATGTTGTAAAAATCTGGGTTTGGTGGTCAGTGACCAGCATTTCTATTCAAATGAATGAATAAACTAAAGAATAACCAGAGCACATTTAGGAACTAGTTTTGAGGGCAACTGAGAGAGTATCAGTCAGGTCTGGCTTCTCTGAAAGGCCAGCTTTCTCAATATGATAGCTGGTTGACTATCCAGGCCCAGTACACCCCTTGGTGTCCAAACAAGCTATTCTTTTGTTAAGACCTTCAGTGTCTACATTGTTCCACTGTTACTGTACCCATTTGCATGCACAGAGGGAGGGAGCACTCTGACCCACAGGCTTGCTCCTGCCTGTGCAAAAATTTATAACTTCAGGAATAAACACACAACCATCCTATATCTCTGCATTCCCCCTATTATTTACATAGTCACACTGGAACGAGTCATAATCAAGTTCTAATCAAAATACTGTGAGTAAAATTAAGGACTTTTTCAGAGGTTGCTGCAAATGTATTTGTGTAAAATTCAGCTTAATATTTCCGATTTGTCTGGAAAGTTTTATTACATTTGGCATAGTGATATTCTTGTCCACGCAATCTTTAATCCATTCCCAATTTTGATAGATTCTCTATTTTATTAGAAAAGTAATATTATGGGATATCGCCAGTGCAAAGTTATGACAACAATATATGAAAATGATAATTTTTTTTAAAAATAGACACTGTCTGAAAAATTCATATTCAAATATGTGATAGTTCTCTTACAGTAAAAGCTGTAGATAATTTCACAGAAAAGGTCTACCTAGTGTTGAGCTTAGTAATTTGGGGCAGTACTATTTTATTGTAATTACTTTCCTCTTTAAATTCTCCAATATGTTTTTGAGAAAAATATCGTACTGCAGTGCTGAAATGCAACCTTTAAATCTTTCTTTCAGCAAAGACAACACCATTGTCTATAGTACGCATTTGCTATATTGACACCAGGAAACTGGAATATAGAGAGACACTTATTTTGAGATCAGGGAAAAAGAAAGTTTGGAGAACAAAACATTTGCATACATGTGGTATCTCCTTCAAGGATGAAACAGAAAAATTTAAATTAGAAGAGTGTTCAGAGCCCTCTAGAAATGTTGTACAAGCTCTCCGAACACAAATTCAACCACATCCTGGGCTGCATCAAAAGAAGCGTGGCCAGCAGGTCGAGGAAGGTGATTCTCCCCCTCTACTCTGCTCTCATGAGACCCCACCTGGAGTACTGTGTCCAGCTCTGGAGCCCCCAGTGTAAGAAGGACATGGATCTGTTGGAGTGAGTCCAGAGGAGGGCCACAAAGACGACCAGAGGGCTGGAGCACCTCTCCTATGAGGACAGGCTGAGAGAGTTGGTGCTGTTCAGCCTGGAGAAGAGAAGGCTCCGGGGAGACTATAAGGTACTTAAAGTAGCAGCCTTCCAGTACCTCAAGGGGGCCTACAGGAAATCCGGAGAGGAACTTTTAACAAGTAGTGAAAGGACAACGGGTAATGGTTTTGAACTGAAAGAGAGTAAATTTAGATTAAACATGAGGAAGAAATTCTCTACTGTGAAGGTGGTGAGGCATTGGAACTGGTTGCCCAAAGAAGCTGTGGATGTCCCCTCCCTGGAAGTGTTCAAGGCGAGGCTGGATGGGGCTTTGAGCAACCTGGTCCAGTGGCAGGGGAACATCAAAGCTTCTTTAAGGTCCCTTCCAACCCAACTATTCTATTACTTTATGATTCTATGACTGAGTTTTCTCAGTATTTTGTAAGATCAAGAAATAAAGCAGTGGGATGGAATGAACATCATAACATTGGTTCTTCATCTTAAAACTGATCTTTAACCTCATCATTTAAATTCTGCATCTGTGATATATGTTTGAATTTTAATAATACAGAGGTTTAATAGTCAAAATACCTGTAACTCTTTTATTCAGATCTCTAGGACAGAAACCTACTGGATTCCTTTTCACATTGAAAATTTATGATCACCAAAGAATTGATAATTCTTTCTGCTAGCCATCTGGCAGCTTGCAAAAAACCAAACATACTATCCTCGGAATTAAAGAGGCAGTTACCTTTCCTAACCAACCATGCATATTTGCAGAAAAAAAAAATATCTGCCACTTTCTTATCTGAACTTACTCCTAATGAAACTAATGAAAACATCTTCTTTGTTAACAATTACCAAGTGGTGCAAAGGTTTGACGTTCCCCACTATTCTCACCTCTGCATCCTCTTTTTGCAAATGTTATTTATTAGCAGTGACAACCTGGAGTGCTTATAAAGAAAAATAGGAAGGAACACATACATATAGAGGGAATAGAACAAAAATACCTTTGCCTCACACAGGCACTGGCTTTAAGTTGTAAGTAATCTCTAATTAACATGCAGCAAAATAACTAACATATATAGCAACACATGTTGGCGCATACTAAAATAAACATGTTCCTCAGATTCAAGTCAGCAATAAAGCTTCCTCAGACTCACAGCTAGTTCTATTCACAGGTAGTTGAAATGTTGAAGTACAGTGTTGCAAATGCGGACTTCTTGTTTTGAAATAAAACTGGACACAAAGGTAAGGACACTGATATTCTTCTGATACACCTTTAGACAACTTTTCAGATTATAAAAGATAATAAGAAAAAAAAAACCAAACAACTTCAACCCGTACCTTATGCAATGGGAACATGTATTTGGGTGAACAGATGCGGGAATGATACTTCAGGGAATTCATGATTGACTTTCATACCCCACTAGAACAATAACTACATGCACACTTTTTTTTAATGGAAAGATGGTGGAACCATGAAGTACAGGTCAACAATTACAAGTCAAGCAGATTTCAGAATCCAACTGACATGACAACAAATCAATCCATATTTTAACTGAGAAAGGGTATAAAAACTACATGCAGAAACTAGACATCTATCCGTCACAACAAAAGAATCAGAGGTAAAAGATATTTCAGAAGAAATAAATCAATCTCTCTCCAGAAATACAGTAATGGTTTGGGGATTTTACCTAGCAAAATTAACAGAATGTAACACTGGATGTATTATGTATGGTGTTTATTTTCATTTTCTTCTATGTGTGCTTAATAATTTCATTTAATGAGAATGTCTCAGACTGTTCTGACAAATTGAAGGTACTATGTTCTGATAACAAAATAGTTTTCAGCCTTTAGCATGTATATGCTAGAACTCTTATTTGAGGCAATATGCTAAAAAAACCTATCCAGGACATTAGCTGAATATTGGAAAAGACACATGTTGCAGCACAGGAAGCTTACCTCTTGTGACAGACCAGCTGTAATTCGGTAATAATGGAATGAACATAACCTTGAAAGGATTTTTTTCTCTTTCTACTTAGGATACTTCAGATGCCACCAACTTTTCTATCACTTGGGTAATGTAATGACTAGTATCTCATTTATATTTGATTTTGATTAGATATGTACCTTGTAAGTTTGAAAAAAAAAAAACAAAACAGTTTTCAACACTGATAAATTCTACTTTTAAAATTTGTGTTCTTTGCTTTGATGTGCAACCTCACACATGTGGGACACCTCAAAAGTACAACTTACAATTCTTTTTTGATCTTAGCATTTGAGCTTGCTGAGAATTCTGTTTTAACAAAGATTGCAGGTCATTGCTGAATTGGATGTTTTTTAAAAAAAACTGGCTAACAGTACAAAAAGTAATACTTATATTTGAGTTAAAAAACCCTTAATGACCTTCGCCTATAAGATAATAGTGCATCATAAATATTTTTGGCATGCTACATAGGCTTTTTAATATAGAAATTTAAATATCTATTTTTAAAATACAAGAGTTCTGATGGCCTGTTTTAATTTTCACAAATGCTAACATAGAAGAACAGAAGGAAGAAACATTCAAGCTACAATTTGCAAGAACTCTTTTTAGTATATGGATTGTCAATAGTTAGAAATACTGAACCACCTAAGGCTTCAATTTATGAGAGCTTCTTAATTACCCACAATGACAGCAGCTCTTATAGAAATCAGCAAAAGGTTAAGACCTGTCGTGAATAACAATACTTTTTTGTGTTCAGGATTCCAAACTTGAAAAGATAAGTTTATTTATCTTCTCAGTGCCATTTAATTAAACTACTAATGGAAGGTTCCCCTTTCATAAAATGGCTTCTGAAATGTTCAGAGAAGATTGAGAAATCATTCCAAGTTAGATTGACTCTTGTACAGACCTTTTCAGGGTTTCTTTTGCAAGGATGAGGAGGTGTAAAAAAGATTCTTAAAAGATAAATTTAGTATTTTACTTTTTGATGAGTAGCACCTAGGCATTTTAGCCATATTAAGATCTACATGAATGAATTACATCCTGAGCTCCATTTCACCTATTATGTAGATTAAAATACAACAGTACTTTAAGCAGGTATTTGTTTTGGTATTTTTTTACCTCCAAAGAAATATTTCTCTCCAGTCTTAACTTGTAGAGGACTGTTTGTTCGAACAGCTGAAGCTTCATCTCCATCAATGGTGAGGACAGCAAAGTTTTCCTTAGCTAGGAATCGAACTTCGTGCCACTGCCCGTCATTGAGACCAGAGCCTATGAGGAAGAAAACACATTGGAACATTTTACTTAGTCCAATATTTATTATCTTTAAGTGTTTTTTATGTCTCTCTCCCAGGCTTATTATATAAGGTTTAATGAAGGGTATTGCAGAAATGAAATCATTTTAGTGCGATAACAAGGCATTGTTATTAAAGTAACTATTACAAAAAAAACCCAAACCTTTGTATCACAAATACAAGTCTTGGAGCTACTGAAGTGTCCCTATTGTCAGGAATAATTTTATCTAACTACAGATGTTATCATTCATCTTTCCCATCAAAAGGCCATATTCTACATTTTACTAATAAAGATTATCTCTTAATTGTTTCTATGATTAAGTCCAGAAGGAAAAGATATTGATTAATCCATTTAACTACGGTGAGTAGCAAGTTCCGAAGGGAACATTATGCTTGTGATGGCTGCCTTTACTAAAAGCTAGATATTTCCAAGGAAAAGGAAAGCAAAAATAGGAGGAGGAAAGGCTCACATGAAAGGTGAGTTCACAGCTAATCCTGTCATTGGGATGTGGGGCTAGTCACACAAGATGAAGACATTATCACAGAGGCACTGCAAAACCAGCAAATGTCTGCCAAAATCCACAATCTTAGGGGAGCACCATCCTCCCAATACTGACAACAGTGAATCAGCTGGATCTGCTCATTCATCCAGATCTTAAAAAAAAGCCCAGAATTTCTATACTTCTTACATTGTCTCCAGCAGCTGTCAGGAAGCCAGTTTGGCTGGCATGTCAAGCTGCCATTGAAGAACTGTAAAAGACTACTAGTTTGTTCCGGTTATTACTGTGCTGGCAGGTTATGTTGGGTCAGCAAGTAAGTAGCAAATAGGATAGTAAAAGCAAATTCCAAACTATAGCACCTCTTACAAGTGATGTTTTCTCCACCTAGATAAAGGTGCTAAGCCACCTTAGCAAAATATTATGTGCCAAAATAAACCACAATACAATAAACTGCTTCTAAAATTAAGTGGGATGCACAATATCAGCAGAAGTAAAATGGAACATAAACTTTCAAAATCTTCAAAAGAATGTTACCTTTTATTAATAAGGAATAATATTAATGGAAAACAGATATACCTAAACATGCAATGAATTTTTTTTTCCCCACTGCTTCCACATGTTTGTTTAAGATACAAGATCAAGTCCTGAAATACATGGAAGGTTATATCTGGGAATATTCTTGGAATAGTGTGTTGGTTTTATTTAGTGAGGGGGGACTACAGTGATAGCTTCTGCAAGAAGCTGCTCCCCTTTGATCAGTGGACTCAGCTGGGCCTAGGGTGGACCCACTGCTGCTGGCCAAGACCGAGCCAATTGGTAGCAGAATGTTCCCTGATAACGCCTCTGCGATAACGTATTTAAGAAGGGGAAAAACAGGAAAGAAAAGAAAAAAAAAAAAAAAAAAAAGATGTGAAGCAGCTGAGTGGGGGCAGAGAGGGGAAGGCGTGAGCTTTGTAGGCCTCACCCTTTGGCCTCCCACTGGGCCTGACTTGGCCCAGCCCGGCTGCAAGAAGTGGAGAGGAGAGGAGATGTGAAGAGATCCTGAGAGGTGTCTGCCTGAGCCTGATTGTGAAGAATTTTTCTTGTGAGAGGAACAGCTGCAGATGCCAAGGTCAGTGAAGAAGGAGGGGAGGAGTAATGCTGCTCCTTGGCCAAGATTCCCCTGCAGCTGTGGTGAAGACCATGGTGAAGCAGGCTGTCCCACTGCAGCCCATGGAGGAACAGAGATGCACCTGCAGCTTGTGGAGGACCCCACCTCAGGCCAGGTGGATGCCTGAATGAGGCTGTGGCCTGTGGAGGCCCCACGCTGGGGCAGCTGTTCTGGAGGGACTGCACCCCGTTGAAGAAATGACCCACATCGAAGCAGTTTGACGAAGGATTGTAGCCTATGAGTGGGACCCCACGCTGGAGCAGGGGAGGAATGTGAGGAGTTCCTCCCCTGAGGAGGAAGGAGCAGCGTAAAGCTATGTGTGATGAACTGACCGCAACCCCCATTCCCTCTTCCCCCTGTGCCACTCAGGGTGGGGAAGGAGGTAGAGATAATGTTAAGCCCGGGAAGAGGGAGGGGTGGGGGGGAGTTATCTTGTTCTCTTTCTCATTATCCTGCTTTGGTTTTAGTAATAAAAAAAAATAGTTTTCCCCAAGTCGAGTCTGTTTTGCCCATAATGGTAACTTTAAGGATCTCTCCCTGTCCTCATCTCAAACCTCGAGCCTTTTTTCTTACATTATATCTCCCTATTCCCTTGGAGGGTGGGGAGAGTAAGAGAGAGACTGCGTAGCTTGGTCCTGTGTAGGTCTAAACTATGACAAATAGTCATTCATGTGAATAAAAGTGGCAGAAGCATCTTAAAAAATATATCAATAAGAAATGTTTCTGCCAGAGCTTGTTCAATCTAGTGTAAGAATAGACGAAAGATCTAATACACTAAACATAATAAAAGTTTTGTTTGTAAGCTCTTTTCTCATTTTCATTACATTTGTCAAAGAAAGAAGAAACAGAAAAACACATAATTAAAACTGAGATAAAATTAATTTCTACTGATAATAAACTCGGAAAGGAAGACACATTGTTATAGAGTTCCAAACCAAAATTGTTACAATGTATGTAACTACAACTAAAGTTTATCAGAACATACCTAAAATCACAGTTTTCCAGCTTGAGATGACCTAACATTAAAAAATCTTTCATTTTTTGATTGAGGTATTCAGTATTGCCTTGAACTGAGTAACAACAATTAGAGACTTCTGGACAAAATTAAAACTTAGTCTATTAAAACACAGGGGACAAAAACAACAGCATGAGGGAGGTATATCTAAAGCATTCTCTGGAACTGAGGATATTGCAGAAACCAAGACACAACAGGACATTAGGCAAGAAATTGTTAGTCTACCTTGCACCACCATTTGTATTATATCAAAAGATAAGCTTTTGCACCTTAATAAACTGCGACTAGAGAAATAATGTCACACCTCCAGGGTGTTCTTCCAAACATGTCCACCTCCCACGAGCTTCCAAAACACCACTGTTTTTCTCTTGCTCCTGGACTGAATTTGCAGTGGCGTCTGATGAATTTATATGGCAAATATCTCTCTCTTAAAGCTTTCACAGTAGTAACTTTCAAGGCCACTGCTGTTAGTGCTTTCAAACTTTTTTTTTTTTTCTGAGATCATTCACCAAATAGACAAAACCTTCTAGCCAGTTTAAACAGAATTAGATACAAACATACACAGAAAACTTTACCTAGTACAGCTGCCCAGGTGCTGGCAGGGCTCTGCTGCCTCTGTGCTCTCTATCAGGTGAGGTGAGGCCAGGGCTGCCCTGTGCCGGTCACAGCTGGTTCAGGCTGGCTCCTGCATCCCCACCACAGGGCTCAGCCCAGCTCCTCAGCCCCAGGCAAGTGTGAACAAGTGAAAATGGTGTGCAATACGCTAGTCTAAGAACTGCACGGTTGCTTCTTGCTAGTGTCTGTGGTACGCTCTCCCAGCGCGCAGTGAAGGGCAAACACCCCAAGCTTACTAGTACCACGCTGAAAAACTGAACATTACAAAGACTAAAGGCAAGAAGCAGGCGGACCAGCGGAGCAGGTGGGTCTGCTGGGCAGACTGAATAGAAGTTAGAGCATGAGGACAGCTGCAGGTTACCAGCAAAAACTAATTCCATGCATTCTCTCTGTGTGCACAACATTTACCAAAATATACTAAGGGGACACATTGCTGTCTATAAGCTGCTTTCTAGAGGCATGATTAGAGAAGCACTGGTGTTTTGCCTGTATTAAAAATATTAGCCCCTACAAGTTGGCATCATTCCTGTCAGTTCCTGAAAGATCACACTGTTTCTGCTTTGTGAACTCTTCACAGTATTTGACCATAAAATGATCACGATTTAAAGCTGTCCTCTTCTCAGCTACATGTACTAACCATCCTTATGGAGCTTTACAGTATGACAGTAACTTTCCCAACTGTTCTGGCTCAAAGTTGCTACAAAAATTCAAGTGCAATTTTACATTTACTTAGAAACCTTTTTACTGCTGCATTTTTCTGTAGAGTTTACCTATGAATGCTAATGAGGGTTGCACTAGCACTCAGCAAGTGCTCACTAATGTCTTCACAGAATTGTGCTCCCCAGTACTGTAACTAAGAGCACCTTCTGTTTTTGCCACTGCTTTTACCTGCTTTTTATTTACATATGTTTTGGAGGCAGTAGTGTCAACCTTCCTTTCTTAATGTGATAATGCTCTGTTCCAGGGACTTACATTGTTAGTGGTATACATGGTATATTCTCCCATATGGGATAAGTTTGTACAGCTGCAAGAGCTATTTTTATTGTCAAATTTTATTACATGCCTTATGCATACTGAGGAATTATTTCTGCTTGGATTTATAAACGTCAGGCTTAACTGAGAACTTTCTGTAAACCAGGACTCAATATTCAGAGTAGAATATGGCTCTTTCTATTAAAAGAAGATTCAGCTAGAATGTTTAGAAAGGACCGCATCCCAAATGCATGATGATGGTTTCTCATTGCAGTTTAATCTCTCTCATCTGAGCTGATACATATATTTATTTGCATTCTTTTTTTCTTACTGCAACTTTCTGGTATAGGAGTTGAGAAAAAAAAAGAAACGCATACTACTGCCACCACAAATTCCCTGCTGTGTTCTGGAAAAGATGGCTTCATATGTAAATTAAATATGTTAATGAAATGCATTCTCCCTATCTAGGATTTCTGTTTAAATGACATTATTTTAAAAGTAGGACTCTTGAGGTAGGCACTTCGATTGAACAAGAAGAAACAGATGTTTTGCTTATTACAGACATAGAAGAAGGACTAGATTAATGAATACCAAAAAAAGTATAAAAGTTTAATGAATAATAGAGAACTAATATCTGTATCTGGTCGAGTTATGCTTTGAAAAAAACTCTTGTAGCAAAAATCTCAAATGCTTCTACAGTTAATCTTGTGTGATCAAATCTTCCCGTAGAAGGTACTGATCCATGCAGTGGCTATTAATGAGTGCTAGATTTTACGGGCTGCTGATATAAAAGGACAAAATTCTTCTGAATTCAACAGCATAACATCTGCTACATCAGAACAGAACCTCATTGTAATTTTGATATATGACTGTAACATAAAATTCGGTTAAAATGTTTAAGAATAAAACAGGGACAGAATAGTATCATTAGCACACTATGAGAGTTGTAGAACATTGGAACAGGTTGCCCAGAGAGGTGGTGGATGCCCCATCCGTGGAAACATTCAAGGCCAGGTTGGATGGGGCTCTGAGCAACCTGATCTAGTCAGGGATGTCCCTGTTCCTTGCAGGGGGGTTGGACTAGATGACCTTTGAAGGTCCCTTCCAACTCTAACCATTCTATGATTCTATGATTCTATGAATGTAAGGATATGCAGCTGCATACTGGTCTTTAGTTCCTACTGTTGTAGTAAACATCTTATATTGTAATTTCTTGTAAATTCTTATTAGGAAATGAAACCCTCAATACTCAGGATGAGGGAACTCCAGAGCAGAACAGGGAACAGACACATGAACAAGCCTCAGAGGTGCTGCAAGGAGGCTTTCTTGGGTATTCAGCAATGACTGTGTGGATCTCAAACCTCAAGCCTTTTTTTCTTATATTATGTCTCCCTATTTCCTCAGAGGGTGAGGGGAGTGAGAGAGAGACTGTGTAGTCTGATCCCAATCAGGGCTAAACTACGACACTCCATAATCCAGTAAACCAGAAGTCCAGTCAAAGTTTCTCTGCTGATCGCAAGACCTATCCTGTCTGAGGCTGAAGGCAGATGGAGAGAGTTGTTTGTCACTGCTTTCACTTCAGCCAGCCAGCAGCACATTTCATCTGAGGAAGGTGTTGTAGTTGCTATTCCTGCCTAATCTCTTACTAATTCAGTACAACTTTGCACCAATATTTCTGACTATAAGAAAACAAGCCAATGATATTTGTTTGAAACATTCAGCTGTGTTCAAATGCACAGCAATATATGCCATTAATATTAAATCAGAAAAAAAAATTCACCTGGATGTAATTACAAGAGCCAATTAGCTTTTCTCTGTTCAGCTAATTGTATTTTTAAACTGGAAAAACAAAACCACAGCTCTTCCCTTGGTAACATTTTAGATAGTTCATGCACTAAGCTATCTAACTATATAATCTGTTTTAGGATTTATGATTCAGAAAAGTCTTTTTCATTTTTAGATTTATTCATTTTCAACTATCCAGATGATCAGTAAGCTAAGATAGTGGCAAATGCAGTCCTTGAAGAGATTTTAATGATAGAAAATACTGTTCTCCAAAAAACCCCAAAACAGTTATGGCAAATTTTCTCCTGATGTTTAAGCTCGGGGTTCTTTTTTAAGGTGAGTAGTTGGAAACATGCTAAAATTTTGACCAGTGGTGATATTTTACTTATACTGGGTTTTCCCTGCAAGTTAATGCCAGAAGAAAAAGATTAACATTTAGCATTAAATGCATCTCTAACTTTGTATATATAAGATGTATTTAAAAAAAAAAAACAAAAACCACAAACAAAAAAGTAGGTAATTTTCCTATTTCCATAGTTAACACTGTTGCACATTAAACTGAAAATACAGCAAATATGTACAACTACAATGCTACAGACTCTTTAAAACATTCAAACCTATTTTTATGAGAGTCTTGACTACTGATGATTTCAATGAAATGGACCATAAACCTGGCAAATAATGGTCAAACTCGTAATTATTTTTTTGTTCTGTCTTTTACTGCAACTAGTAAAATCAAATGAAGGACTGTTTGCACTTGAATGACAGAAAAATAATGTCTTGCAAATTCTAAGCTTAGATGCTTGCAGAATCTCATGCAAGTACTGAAACAATTTTAGCTTTTCAAGCACAGACTTTTCCTCTCCTCTCACTACTCTTCTTCTCACATTCTTTATTCTCAGGGGAAAAAAAATTGCATTATTATTGTGCCTTAGATATGAAAATATATAGACCTGGAAATCGGAATCTCTATATGTGTTTCAGCTTGCAGAAAGGATGCTGTTGTTAATGAACAAAGACACCTTTTTCCACTGCCCTCTTCCTCTCTTCCAGTCCATGTCATGTCAGAAAATGTTGGCTCTAATAATACAATCTGGTGCCCAGGACTTTTTACATGCTTAATGGTAATAATCTCAATGAATGGCTCCAGGATTAATCTTTACTAAGAAATAGACTATAGCTGCACATCAATTACTTAGTATAACTTCTTCCTCAAAACTCTTTCCAGATCAGCATGTAGCTTTACCTATTTTTTAACCAGTAACGCTATAATTAGTATACAGCATTGTAGCCTATATGCAGATAACGTATAATCATCTTTTAGACTTGAAAACAGTTATCTACATCTAAGAGTACATAGAACACAATCAACTTTGTTTCTTTACTTAAAACTACAATATGCTAATGCAAAATCTAATCTATTCTTAAATTTAAAATAATCTCAATGATCATTACCAAAACTGGAAATTTAAATACTCTTTATCCTACATACACATTTCATATAAGAAACCTCCAGATTTTTTTTTAAGAAAAGGGTTTATATTTCTTTTTTCTTCTTTTTTTCTTGTAAATTGTAAGAAATAAAACATCTTAGAAACAGCATTGTATTCATAAAGCTTTAACTTCATTTTATAGTTTTAACAGTCATCTGCCACATACCATTCTGCACTGAATTATTATTATTTTTATATGCTCTGCATGTTAATATTTGATTTAAGTGAGCTAACCAGAACTTTCCTTTTCATCTTATGAAACTTTGTTTATGACTATTTTTCTGTCAGTTTTAGCCATATTAGTTATATTTCCTTAGCTTTTTGGGGGGAGGCCTTTTTGAATTTGAAGCCCTTGTGTATCACTACAATTATTTATAATATTTACTGTATATTTAATATTTAGATGGCTAAATTATGAAAAGAATATAGCAGGAAACCTACTTCACTTTGTCTTATCTTTGGACTAATCAAGTTCAGATATCCACAAAAGCATGACAGAGATAGTTCCTATTCTTTCCACATTCATGCTGAATAACTAATATATAAAAATAAAATAACTAGGTATTCTAGACAGGTGAGGAAAGTGAATCTGTAACTTCTAATTTCATAACACTGAAGTATTCCATGAAAAGGAGCATAGACTAATTCTTATTTCCCTAGATTTTCTCACACGTGCCCAATTTGAACACTTTCACTTTGGCTGAAACAGAATACATAATTATAAACAAAACAGATCTTGGTGGGGAGAATTACGTTGGTAAGAAAAAGCAGGTTCAAAAAGCGGAAAAAAACCACGTGACTAAAGGTAAATTGAAAAAATCAAATGTAACTTTGTAACTTGTAACTTTGCTGTAAACAGCAAAAATCAAATGTAACTTTGTTTTGATATTGAAATGCCTGAGACAAACATCCTAGTGTTGGCTCTGAATCAACAAAAATATTTAAAAACATGCTTTAGTAGATTGCTCAAGGGTATAAAAGATGTGCACATCTTTACGTACTCTGACAAACTGGGGCCTAAATATGTCTCAGACATCCAAACCGTTCTTTTGACGCACATTTTCTAGCAGTCATCAATGCATGATTTAGAGCTTGAAGCATATGACAGGGGAAGAGGTGATCAAGCTTTATCACTGCACTTGTGGTACACTAAAATAGCTTTATGTTGTTCATTTGGCAATACTTTTAAATCAGCACCTGTAACACTTTCATTATGCTTCTGTTTAGAAGACACACAAAGCTTTAGGCACAAGATTTTCTGAAAGACAATTCACATAGCAGCCCTTTTCATGTCTTAATCCTATTATACAAAAATCCTTTTCATCATTTTATCTTCATTGTATATATGCCTCAATAAATAGTGGAATCATAGAATCATAGAATGGTTAGAGTTGGAAGGGACCTTCAAAGGTCATCTAGTCCAACCCCCCTGCAAGGAACAGGGACATCCCTGACTAGATCAGGTTGCTCAGAGCCCCATCCAACCTGGCCTTGAATGTTTCCAGGGATGGGGCATCCACCACCTCTCTGGGCAACCTGTTCCAGTGTTCTACCACTCTCAGAAACATTGCACTTTTTCTTCTAAACACAGCGTAGCACTATTTACAAGGATTTAGTTGAACCTCTGCCTCTGTTGCAGAGGCATAAACCATAGAAAAAGCAAACCCACTGCTCCTCAGTGGAAAAAAAATACTACGTGTGGACAAAATCTAGTAAATACCAATGACCAATGAATCAGTGTTTCTTCATGATCATTAAACTCAAACTACATTAAATCATTTGTTCTTTAAACTTGGAATACTCCACTGCCAGAACCAGACAATGTCACATCTGAAGACTGATTCTCTTTGAATGACTGTCCATGCTATGGTTGAGACCCTATTAATGACACCTTGAGACTGCACTTAACCTTGCATTAGTCCAGTTCTGCAGCCATAAACTCTGCACAGCAGAAGGCAGTTTTGTGCATGAATCATAGAATTTTAAAATCATGGAATCATAGAATAGTTTGGGATGAAAGAGACCTTAAAGACGAGCTAGTTCCATCCTCCCTGCCATGGGCAGGGACACCTTCCACTGGACCAGATCACTCAAAGCCCCATCCCATCTGGCCTTGAACACTGCCAGGGAGGAGGCATCCACAGCTCCTCTGTGCACACCACCTCCACAGTGAAGAATTTCTGTCTTATATCTAATCTAAATCTACCCTCTTTCTGTTTAAAGCCATTGCCCCTTGTCCTATCACTACATGCCCTTGTTAAAAGTCCCTCTCCAGCTTTTTTGTAGGCCCCCTTTAGGTACTGGAATGATGCTATAAGGTCTCCCGGGAGCCTTCTCTTCTCCAGGCTGAACAGCCCCAACTCTCTCAGACTGTCCTCATAGGAGAGATGCTCCAGCCCTCTGATCATCTTCATGGCCCTTCCCTGGACTTGCTCCAACAGGTCCATGTCCTCCTTATGTTGGGTAGTCCAGGAGAGATCTCATGAGAGTAGAGTAGAGGGGAAGAATCACCTCCCTCGACCTGCTGGCCATGCTTCTTTTGATGCAGCCCAGGATGTGGTTGGCCTTCTGGGCTGCAACCGCACACTGATGGGTCTCGTTGAGCTTCTCATCAACCAACACTCCGAAGTCCTTCTCCTCAGGGCTACTGTCAATCCATTCTCCACCCAGCCTGTATTTGTGCCTGGGATTGCCCCAACCCACATGCAGGACCTTGCACTTGGCCTGGTTGAACTTCACGAGGTTCTCACAGGCCCACCTCTCCAGCCTGTCAAGGTCCCTCTGGACAGCATCCCTCCCCTCCAGCATGTCAACAACACCACACAGCTTGGTGCCATTGGCAAACTTGCTGAGGGTGTACTCTATTCTGCTGTCCATGTTGCCGACAAAGATTTTAAATAGGGCCAGTCTCAATAACAACCCCTGAGGAATGCGACTTGTCATTGGTCTCCACCTGGACATTGAGCCATTGACCACAACTCTTTGAATGTGACCATCCAGCCAATTCCTTATCCACTGAGTGGTCCGTTTGTCAAATCCATGTATCTCCAGTTTAGAGACAAGGGTGTCATGCAGAACACTGTCAAATGCTTTCCACAAGTCCAGGTAGATGATATCAGTTGCTTGTTCTTTATCCACTAATGCTGTAACCCCGTTGTAGAAGGCCACTAAATTGGTCAGGCACGATTTGCCCTTAGTGAAGCCATGTTGGCTGTCATCAGTCACCTCATTATTTTCCATGTGCCTCAGCATAATTTTCAAGAGGATCTGCTCCAATGAGCTTGCCAGGCAGAGAGGTGAGACTGCCACCTATAGAGATAGAGGTAAAGCTTTACATGTAAACTACATTTAGTTTTTAGTTTGTTACTGGAGTGTGCATATAATGCAAAGCTTGCAATTTTCCCACATAGTGGACCTTGCTTTGTATCAGTATCAGTCTCAATGCCTGAGGACTGTATTTCCTTCAGATGAAACTAAGTCCAAACTAACAGGCTCCAGTTACAAGTGTGCAAATGACATTGCATGGACTTCAGGTCTCAGCATGAACTGTACTGCTCTGCATATCCACTCCTATCATGCTGCTCTGCTTGCTACTGCAGATGTAGCCAAGTCTAAAATGTTGAAAGCATTTGCTGAGGTTGTTGGGATCTTGACTGGAAAATAAAACAGCCTGGTTTTTTTATATCAAAACCTTAAGGAAAAAAATGATAAAACACCACCCTGCGATAGCACTGTGGGGGGTATGAGACCTACTGCAAGGTATAAGTTCAAGTGGCATCTCCCTGCCCAAAGAAGAATGTATTTGCCCCAGCATTTGCATGTATTTTCTAGCACAGATTAATTTTTTATTTGTGATAAGTAGGTATATGTTTTTCAAAACCAGAAAGGCAACAGAAAAAAAAAAAGGAATAAAATTCTTAGTGAACAAGAGTGAAATCTTAATATAATGATCTCTTCAAATAATCTATTATAATTATTTTTCAACATTATGTTGTCTTTGTTAAGAGCACAGTAGCAGGTGTACATAAAATAAAATATAATAAAATATACTCTGTCTCAAAGGAACCACAATAAAAATATTTTGACCTTAGGCAGTGGTTTTCTAAGAAAACCATAAAAAAATAACTAAAATGCTAGCACTGCAGGATTGCTTTGCATTTTACTGAATATTGCCTTTCACAGACTGCTCTTGGATAATACAAGTTATACCTTGAAGTTCAAGAAAGCATGTACTCTGACTCTGTCCATGAACTTTGTCCTAGGTTTTAGAAGAGTATTCCATGCATTGTTTTAGGAGGAAGTATCTAATGAAAGCAAACTTTCAGCATAAAAGTAAAGAAACTTGAAAATGTCTTCAGCTGCTCTGTTTCTCTGGAAGTTCGATTTGGCAGCGTTTCCTCTCATCTGTGCCTTTCACTAGGAGTTGGCAGAGGAGTGTGTAGTTTAAATGACGAAGCCTTATACCTTTGAAAATGTATCAAACTATCTGTTCTTCAAATACACATTGCTTTGTTGTGCTGCTCCTTACCACAGTGTTAGATGAACTCTGAATTTCAATAAAGACTCCCCAGACTCCTAGAAAATGAGGAATGACTCCAGCCCACACCTGATGAGAGAGGAAAGGCAATTCTTTCAAATACAGCTGCACAGAGGTGGATCGTTCAGCAGTGAGATCAGAGCTGAGCACAGCTCCAGTACTGGGTGCTAGAAACGCTACCTTTGAATCCACCAGCTCTAATGGAGGACAGCCAGGAATAGAACAGCCCTGGCAATACAACTAGTAGGACCCTGGGAAAGCTGGCATGGGAGAAACACAAACAGTGATGTACCTCACATGCGCTTCATACGTGTATCTGCTAGTTAGTAACAGAGGGATTAAGGGATCTGAAATGGTGATATTATCAACATAACTTTAAAATCTTGTGCCTAAAAAATAAAAAAAAATAATATTTACCAATATTTACATCCATGCCAGCTGAGAATTTAGGCCAGCATATGGAAAATCCCTAAATTTACAGGGAGCTAGATTAGATGAGCTTGCAGTATCTTTCACCCTTACCAGTCCCTGATAATTCAAATCATTGTAACGGAGAGGCAGTACCTTTTCCCGGTTACAATTGCTACTAGATTTCATTAGAAAAGAATTTGCTCCCAAATGCAATTTATATATACTGTACCCACTCATAATTACCAAATCTGTTCTGACAGTGAGAGAATCAACCTGCATTAAATTAATACCTCCTGAGCTTGAAGTAAATTTGTTTAACCAAACTGTCTATTCTTTGCTTTGTAACTTTGACCTTTGTTCAGTATTTGCCTCTCCTTATGTGTGAGTACAAAAACTGTATTTTTATAACCCCTTCTGAATTTTATTCACAGTTCAATCTCCTTAAAACCTTGCTCAATAGAAAAATGCACGATGGGAGCAAAACATTTTAAAACAACAAAGGCATAGCTAGGAAAATATTAAATACTGCATTCTTTACCTTAAATATAAAATTGCCTTACCTATCAAGTGTCTATTTTGTCCCTTTGTGGTCATCACAACTCTGACTTAAAGTGTTATCCTTTAATCAGTAATTTCTAATGCTCACCTCAACATAATTATTGTCAAAAGCCAAGCAACATACTAACATCACCACCTGTGCTACAAATAAGTATACCTAACAGCTATTTTTAAGAGTTCTTCCTATACTTATGCATAAAGCACAGATATCTATGGCACTGAAGAGAATTTTCTGCTTTGGATTTAAGTTTACACTTAGGAGGCATTTTTCAGAAATCTAGATACTCTGAAAAATGATCTGAGATAATACTTATCTCAGATCTACTTACCTATTTTACATATTTAAGTGTGTGATGGGACTCTGAGTTAGGACAGTAAGTATGGGCAGGTATGCCTTTTCCTTAAAGTGAGCACACCAGAAGGACCTAGACAAGCAAATCTCTCAACACTGGTGTTGAATCTGTCCCATTATGTTCTATGTGTAGCTAAATTAAAACAGGAGAACTTTGTAAAATAGAGACACTGAGATTCACTAGTGAGAAATACATCTACTACTATTATGACATAAGAGAGTATCTCTTTATAAGATCAAGCCTTACTGGTTTGTAGTTTGCACATGGAATGTAATAAATACAACATATTTTTAAAAATTAGTTCTTCATGAGGTAAAAATATAGTACTTGATAAATGGTATCTAATAAAACAAAAATACTTCTAAACAATTACATCTGCTAAGGTAGGGTCTGATCAAGGGCTCCATTGCAAAACATACATACTCAAAAGACATCCAATAACTTTACATATGCAGTTACCCTTACAGTTAATGGAAGCTCTGTGTGTGTGTGTGTGTATAAGGGAAGAATGTGGCTCAAGTTTACAAGGTCTCCAAAGCTAACTTAGTCTTGGGGGTAATAAATGAACCTTGACTTCATGAGAAACTGGAATTGCCATCACTGAAGGCAATAATTATGCCACAGCCACTCTTAGAACAAATTTCTGCCCTGCAATGCAGCTCCTGTAACTTCAGTAGATCTTTGTGTGAGTGGAAGGAACAGAAGTTATTCGAGCAAGTATTGTTATTTTCAATTTTAACAGAAGACACTCAAGCTGAAGATTCAAACTCAAGTGTGAAAGTTGTTCACAGTAAGTTTGTTTTCTGTTGTTAATTCTGGCAAAGATTAGGAAATTTACAGTTTAGTCTAAATGTCAGTAATCACCATCTGATACTTAAGAATAAAGTGTCACTTGAGGAATTATCGATAATTGAGATGTCTTTTCCAAATTTCTTTTTCTGTCCACTCACCTTTTAATAATGTCATTGTTCTTTAGATCACAAGTGAGACCAGAATGGAAAATAAAGAGGTTAAAACCTGATAGATCTTTACCTTTTTTTTTTTCTCTTTCTGCAGCTTTTATTAAAAATTCTTAATGCAAATATATATGTTTTTAGGGTCAGAAAATTTCATCTCACTCCTCACTGTAAAATTTCTTTTTGATAGGAACTTGAACTGTGCTGCTATCATAATTTTTCATTGCAGATTTTCTGTTGCATTTCATGCATTAGGCGGTCTGTCATAGGCATAATTAGTAACTATAGGACCCACAGTCAATAAATCATGAAAACATATTATCTTAGCATCATACTTTGCTTGGGTTAACAACATTCTGATGCATAGTAGTGGCTGTCACTAGCATTTATGAAGATAAATTATTGAACTATGCAACTCATAAGCTGAATTGTAATAAATCATTCAGTTCGTTGTTGTTAAAGGCCTTGTGACATTGTCAGTTAAACATGGCTGAGCACAACTTTTTCACTGTAACAGGAATACATGCTGCTGCTGACAACTGTACCCGTGCTGGTGGCCTGGAGACCAGTGAGGGACTTGGGACCAAGTAATCTTAGAAAGTCTGTTCTCATTCAGAGCATCAAAAATTTAATTTAGCTATTTGAGGTCTGCCTGAAAACAGTAACAAAAAGAACAAAAAACTATTTATTTTTAAGTCTAAGCCTTTATATAGAGCATACACACCTTACAGCTATCTGCTTTGCTGTCATTCTTGAATGCCAGCATGGCAAGAAATGCCTCTGTTTGTGAAATGATGTAACATTTGAAAAATAGCATACTATATTTGGTTGTCTAGTGACAAATGAGGAAAAAAAAAACCAAACCTTAAATTGTGATCTAAAATGGTTACTTTTTAATATAACTACCAGATGAAAGCTGCTACAAAAATAAGTAAACAAAAAGCCAGGTAATTTGAATATGAAATTATTTCTACTGAGGATTTACTGCATTTCTTAAAATTCTCTAAAATATCCCTTTACAATAGACAATGTTACATACGTTTATCGTCTGATCTACTGAAAACCTGAACATGATTTTGTTGCTTAAATTGATGCTTACAGAGGGTGTTACACACTCAAAACTCTACCTATTTATTTTTACTTCAATTTATTTGCCCATTCCACCTGTCATCACTGACACAAAGCAACTTCAACAATAAAATATGTTATAAAATTTTTTACAATGAGAGAACAATGTTCTACCATTTTTACAATGGTAGAACACTGCAACAGGTTGCCCAGAGAGGTGGTGGATGCCCCATCCCTGGAAACATTCAAGGGCAGGTCGGACGGGGCTCTGAGCAACCTGATCTGGTTGGAGATGCCCCTGCTCCTTGCAGGGGGTTTGGACTAGATGACCTTCAAGGGTCTTTCCAACCCTAATGATTCTATAAAAAACCAATAGCTTTAAAATCCTAAAGTCCTAAAAATCCACAGTAAATAAATAAATACAAAGTAAATAAACGTATTTACCATAGTAAATCTGTTATTTCATGCATGACTTGCACTGATATCACAAAGATCATCTGGAAATGGATTTTTAAACAAAAATTTGCTGAAATTTTGCTGGTGTAACCAATGTTTTACTTTTAGTTTGGTGAAAAACATAATACTGAGATTCCAAAGCATGTTAAATGGAAATCAAATTTCATTATGGCTTGTTCCTTATCTCTTACTGGCAGCAATACTGGTACAGGTCAAAAACTTCATGTGACCCTTTTACCAAAAACATTTTTCTATACATTGCTTTTTAAGCCATTCAGTGCCAAATAATTTAGCCAGCTGTTTATGAAAACTGTCCATGCCACTTTGCTTAGGATTGGGTTAAACAACACAGAAAATAAGGGCAGCTTGATAAATCTTCTTGTCTGTACTTGCCAACTTCTTTTTAAACTTCTATGACCTGTCAAACTGGTAATTAAATGTTGATTTATTACAGAAGGCTGATAATTATTGTTATTCATTCGCTAAGGATTGATGATATTCTTAGCACTATAGAAAATCAGAAAGCACACGAAGTCCTTAGTGTTTCCTTTCATTCTTTTAAGACATGGCAACAGGAAAGTCATTTCAGCTTCACATACTCACGTTAGGCTTGCAATTTGGATCAAGCTCAGTCACTCCTCATGTAGTTTAGATCTTTGTAATGTTACATTTGTTCTTACTGTTACTATGCCATAAGAATCTCCAGTTTATTCAAATAAACTAAGCCCGAAGGAGGAACTTTCTCTGCGTTTCCATAGAAATGTCATGCTTTGGGGAAAGTTGCTCCTGCTGATTTAATGACATTGGTCATGATAAAGCTGTTCAGGTCTAACATCGAGAAAGTGCAATGAAGCTTGCATTCTGAATGGAAAATCTGGAAGTTTACTCCAAAAAGATAAAAAATAAAAATAATTTAATCTGGATAACAGTTTGAATTCTGATGATTTTTTTTTTTCCGACTGCAGCCATATGGAATGAGCATACTCACTGTTAGCACTGCTTATAGGAAATTAAACTTCCTGAGCCATTAAACTTCTAAACTTCTAAGTCAAAAGAATCTACAATTCCTTAACATAAATATGGGAGATAATCTCCTGACAGGCAAATTGTAGGTCTGGATTCAACTTCAAACCTTTCCTCTCTTGTGAATTTTCAAATCTAAAATTAAAGAGCAGGCTTCTGAGTCAAAACCTGAGAGCCCATATTAACAGCATGAGTGATGGTTTGTTTATTAATGACGTTTATTAATAATGCAACAGTTCTTGGCCTCTGTCATACAAATTTTTAATAGGTCGAACATCACATAGCAATGCTGGGAGAATTCTGGATTTCATTTCTCATATATGGAATGGTTTTGCACTTGTATAATCTGGCATCTAAGTGGGAATATTCCAGCACAGAATGGGTATTTGTAATTACATTTTAAAATTTACAAAAATTACACCTAAAAACCAACATGATGGACAAGGTCAATTCATTGTAACGCATCAGTCTGTTTCCAAACATTTATAATAGTTGTGAACACAATGCAAATACTGGATAGCTGTGCAGGATGTATATGCATCTACAAGGCAAGGCAGTGGAATATAAAGTATATAAAACATACAGATGTACTATAGGCCTAGGGTTTGCAAGAGAGCATGTTAATATCTTCCAAAATGATCATACAAATAAGTTTGGGAATTATAAGGCAAAAATACAGGGAAGTGAGTCATGTGGAAATCTTTGATCTGGATAGTACTGAAATGACAGGACTAAAGATATTAATACTGGGTCAAAATAAGCACACCTTAAATAGTAAAAAAATTTGTGTTTTCCACTTTAAATACAGCACTATTACACATGAGTATATAAAAGTAAACAGGAATAAGAAGAAGTGGCAGTGAGGCAGTAAACTGCAGAGCCTAAGCCCCACTGATGTCCATAAAAGGTTTCCACTGATGGAGGCCTAGGCATATGCCAAAGATGCAAAGCACATACAGTTCAAATAATTTACTCTGAATCTATTTTTAAGTTGTAAATCTACAACCTGTTCCAATGTTAACTGTCATCAGAAACATGTTGAAAACAGATCTCCAGTGAGATATGTCCTTTTCTGTAAATGAAGTGTGATACATACCTACAGCGGTAATCCTTAAGAACTTCCCAGCTAGCTTATGCCCATGACACAGCTTCATACTGTTGGTATTTATTTTATTGAATGGCTTTTTCTATCATGAATCTGGAGAAACTGTGCAAAGAGGTTTAGCACACAATGGAACAAACTTCATCAAGATACCTTGGGTTAAAGTGTGAGGTATTTGAAGGACACAACACTATGGGACTATGCATACAGCATATTAAAATGAGTAATCACAGTTAACAGGTTCAAATGATTATTCAGAAGTGTATAAAAGATCCATGGAAAATTTCTGACAGTAAAGGCCTAGACCAATAGCAGCTGACAGATCAAGATAGCTGTATATTCCATATGATGGGTCATTTCACAAATTACTTTCTCAAATTACATGTCAATTATGAAAAGTGCATGAGATGCCACTTTTGTTGTGTTTTTTATGTTATCTTCTCTGCTGATCAAACAGTGGGCCAAGAGGCTGTACTGTTTGTTCCTTGCCTAAACTCCCCTCCACAAGCATCCAGGGGTACCAGTTGGCTGATGGGGACAGCTATTGACAACAGCAGTAAAAACAGGCTGATAAGAACACAGAGGCCTGGAGGTGAGAGGAACAGGCCATGGAAACGCGGGGAGCGGAAGAGCAGGAGAAAACTAGTACACACAAATAACATGCATTAACACTCTGCAAAGCTGGGGACATACCCTTTCCCATCCCCTCTTTTCCCCTAAACATGCACATAATCTGCTCTGTAGGTGTAACTCACACGGTAACTTGTTTAAATGTGAATGTCTGCATTTTCAGAGGGAGGAAAATACACCAAGCCTTTATCATAGAACATTTTAAAATGAGAATTTGCTGCTTGTAAGAAACAGGAGTTCAGAATTTAAACCAGGACCTGCGGACAGAAGCAGTAATTTGTTTATGATAAATGTTTTAATAAACAAGTACTAGTTATAAATACAGCTCTCCCCATCACTTTGCTACAAAACAATAATACTTAACAAGTGTAACAATCAAAACCTGTCAACTCCCCCTGCTTCTTTTTGCTCATATAACAGGGTTTAAAAATTGTCTTCATTAAAGCACACTGGTTTTTTTAGGAACTGAACAGTACAATGGAAGCATATGCAGACACACATCCACTTACAGATGTATCTCAGTTATAGCCCGTGGTACAACATTCCTAGTCCCTACCAGGTATTTTAAGTAGGAAACAGAGAATCTTCAATTTAGCAAACTTTGTGTTTTAATTGCCCACAGCACCTTCTTTCTTTATACAGTTGTGCCTGTCTCTCTCTAACCTGTTTTTGTAGTGCATGTTCATAGAAAGGTATATATTCAGTTTAAGGAAGAACTAATTAAATGATCTTGCTATGTGGAAGAAAAAAATATTCTTTGATCCTACATTCATTTATGAGAGAAGCCAAAGAGAATACTGCCTGCCAAAGAAATCTGACTTACATTCATTTAGCTGCGGAGCATTTATAGAAACCAAGCAAAGTCACATTCCTTCAACAGACATTATCCAGCCCTGCATACACTAGCTTCCATGCTCTCAATTTTCCTCTGTCTTCATCTATTTCACATCTCTTTTGTTCATGTCTGCTGTCAAGTTATGACAGAAGTTATCATATTTAAATTACTGGCAGTTTGCTTTTTTCTCCCCTGCTGTGATTGAGGAAATAGGATTCCTCAAGAATTTAAATTACCACATCCTTTACATTTCCAAAGTCTCGTCTTTCCTTTACCAAAAATTGGTTCACAGCACAAAGCATAAATACAAATTAGCTCCAGGGAGAGTTATGGTGTTTTAATCAGACCAGAATAATTTGGAAAATTTAAAATTTTAAATGCAGATCACAATCAATATTCCTTATTCCAAGTAATAAACAATTGACAAGTACAACCTGGCTGCTGGAGAGACTTAACATGCTATCTCCTAACTCTCCATTTAATTTGCGGAGGAACCACAATTTTCATGAAGGTCCCTCTCCTCATTTTGCTAGACCTGGTCATGTATTAGCCTTACAGCATGTTAAAAAAACACCTAACCTGCCATTTCAGTAGCAACTCTTGGTAAATTCTGAAGAATTAATTAATTCAATCAAACAGACAAAGCAAACAAAAGACAATGCAGAGGAGGCGTATATGTGTGTACAAGAGCTATCATTAAACTAAAATGAATGGAAAGACAAAGCTGTCATATCAAATCATAGTTATCTGCTTTCTCCCTCACCTCACATTCACCCCTCCTACAGATCTGTCTAGGGATCTGTTAAGATCAATATTTTATCCTTCTCCTAGTAAAACACTTGACTCATTTGAGAAATTTAGTTGGGCTTCAGTATTTATGCAAAATCACATTCCTACTTCAAAAAACCAATCAAATTCCAAACCTTCCTCCAATCAGATGAGAGTGAAAAAGTATGATTTCCAGCACTGAGATACTAAAAAAAAAAATGAAACATGAAACTTTGTCATTGGTTCCTGCAAGACACAATGTGATGTATCACACACAACTCGAACACTCTTGCAGTAAACTAATAAGCTTACTTCCAAAACTAAGCCAATATCTTTGACAATTCTGGTGCACACACACAGATGTTTGAACATCAAGTGTTACATAAATGAAATTGCTCTTAATAAAACAAAAGAGGAATTGTTTATTTCAGCTGTACAAAAAAAACTTAGCAAAAGAATATGATCCTTGTGAAAAATACTGTTAAGTTTCAGAGATATCATTTCAAGCAGAAATCTAACAAAGACGACGACTGAGGGCTGCTTCTTTAAAATTTCTTTTGGAAGGTTGTATGCAGAATTTTTTCCATTTACATCCACTGCAATGTATACAAAGCTTACTCTCCACACTAGTAGATTTGCCTTTCAATATTAGTGTACGACACATCTACCCAAACAATTTTTTTTTTTCCACTTCTTGTTGCACCTGTATATAACAAATGATAAGTGGTGTCTCAACGAGTTTGTAATACAAATGGATAAGAAAAAAAAAAAAGGAAGAAGGAGACGTTATCCCTGTGTTACAAAGGACTGTGGCACAAGATTAAATAATTTGCTAACAGCTGCACAGAATGGTAGAAACCAAAACAAAGTCAAGGTAATACCTTTATTACAAGGTTATTTATTTTCCAAATTATTTTATTTTTTCTTCCTTTGTGCTCAAAAGCCTTAAAGAAGAAACCTGGTATTTTAAATATCCAAATTAAATTTTTAAAAACAAAGCAAATTTATTATTAGCAGGTTACTTTAAGCTTTAGAAAGATCTATTTTTCTAAACTATGATAAAGAAAAAGTCAATAACTTAATTAATTATTCTGTCATTTTGCAATTAAATATATATTTTCCATATATATGGAACAAAGATTATTAGTTAGCAAGCAGGAGAAACATGAAAGCTTTATGTGGCTGTCTTTTTTCATACTTATAATGAAACTTGTATTCCTTGATCATGAAATATATCAAGGGTACAGCAGTCGAAGACTTACTGACATTTCATAAAAATGGAAAGTTTTAAGTAATGATTTAGATTATGACCATCTGTTTCTCCAGGTGATTGGTAAAAAACCAAACAGAAAGAGCCCCAAACACAGGAAAGAAGTTAAGGGCATTTTGCACTGACCAGAGCTTCTCTAGTAATACCAGTGATAAAACAAAACTCAAGTCTTCCTGTCTCCCAGGTATGTGCTGCAGCACAACCCAACAACGTACCTTGTGTCTTGGGCCTCCAAGAAGTATTAGTTGGGATCTAATAGTCACTGAGGTTCTTTTGCAATTCTACTTCAGACATTCAGCAATTTTCAGGCTTTTACTGGGTCTTTGAGACTCAGGCCCAGCCTGTCCACAACCTATATATAGTGATTGGGCCTACTTCTGCATCCTGAATAAGTTATGCTATTTATTTTAATGGCTGACTACCTCTTCTTCAAGATAAAAGTAGTGGGGCCTTCAAGTTATAAAGACTTTGTAGCTGAGGATACACACCAATTTTGTAAGACTTGCAACCAGGAACTCAAATAAAAGAGTTGTTTCTTTTGCATCTTTCTTAAGGAAGTAGCCATGCAAAGGGGCTGGTGCAGTTATGCAGGCATGGTCTTAGTGAAGGTATAGAAAGCATAACAAAAACTGTTGCTGCATCAGCAAAAAAGCAAAGAGGACATTCAAATCAAAACGTAAAAGCACTACAAGCCTTTCCTCACAGGAGAGATGCTCCAGTCCCTTAATCATCTTTGTGACCCTGTACTGGACTCTCTCCAGTATGTCCATGTCTCTCCTGTAGTGGGAAGCCCAGGACTGGACACAATACTCCAGGTGTCGCCTCACCAGTGTTGAGTAGAGAGGAATATTAATAGCACAAAATAGTTTAAACTAAAAAGAAACCAAGTAGTAGCCAAACTGGGGGGCATGGGGGATGGTAGGTGATGCTAGGACAAATTACTTCTATGTTTCCGCTTGGTTTGTGTGTCTCATTACCCGCTGATCTCAAGGGGACTGAGAATATGACTGCTACTCACCACTAGAGTTAAACAAAAAGCAGAAATTCATATGAAATTATTTTATGCTGCAATATCACTACTCTTTCCAGACTGTTACATAATAATTGAGCAATATATTAGTGTTAAAACATTTAAACACTAGTATTTTAATAGCATTAAAATATTAAATAGAATTAAAAATATTTAGTAACATTAAAAATAGTACTAAAACATTAAAACATTAGTGTGATTATCAGAAAAATTAGTATTTCCAGAACAGTAAAGATGAAATAACAGACAGAACACTGAAAAAGAAAAAAAAAATATGGCTTTTCACCAAGAAGACTGTGTTTGCAAATTATATCACTGTTAGTGAAGGAGTAATGTGTTCCTACACTGAGTTTGAAACATCTGAAACCTGTATTATTCGTGACATCTTAAAAGCTGACAAATGAACAGATTTTAGCTCTACATATTGCCAAAGCTTTACCATTTGCCAGGTTTGTGGCAGTTAGAATCAGGATGAAACTGCAGGCTGCAGTATTTAACTTGGGAAGATCAAAGGAAAATAATTGAAATTACAAAGGAGCTCAAACATACAGTTCAAGCATCTTTGAACAAAACCACTATTTATACATCTTCTGAATTAGCAAGCATAAATAAAAGTGCCATTAGGTAAAAAAAGGAGCTGACTGCAGATGAGTTGTATCAACTATCCGTAACCTTCAGCCTGCAGGTTGTGCATTGGAAACCCACATTAAAGCACTTAAAAAAACCCCTTAGTCAGAACAGGAACTGAAGCACTGGCCTCTCATAGCTGAGAAGAGTGCCATAAATTTCTAGGTTATAGGGAGCAACGTAATTCTTTGTCAAGTAGTGAAAATATCATTCTTTCTTTACAAACTCTATAGCCCCAACTTTAAAGCTATTTTCCTTAATAACGAGGGCCATAAAGACTGGTTCTTCACTCCAGCACATTTCACACCGGGACTTGACTTCGAGTCTACTGCATGCTGACTAAGTATATTTTAATAGAATTTCATAGATTTTCATAGAAATGTAGATTTTGACTAGGACTTTGGCTATTTTGCAGAAACTGGAGTCATCTCACTCTCACTTTAACCAGTATTATGTACCCAAGATCACCCAGAAAGCTAGAAAGTCCAGTATCTGAAGAGTATTTTTGTTCTCTGCCAAGCATGCAATTCTGAGATATATTCCTATATGCTAAAATACTATATTACACATATACTGTTTTCAAGACCTTTGAAACTGGAGGCTTTCAAAGTACTTCACAAACATTAAGGAATTTATTCTCATAATAGTTCAGTAATAGTCTTATTTTACCACTCTTAAATTACATATTCACATACAACCAAGCTTGCGGCTGGATATCAGGCATTCTGTCTGAAGAGTTCTAAGTTCTCCAACTGAGGCAGGAATTCTCCAGCCAAGGTATTTATTCATCTTTTTCATCAGTTTAGAATACAGCTGGGAAACTCATGGGCAGGGGAGAAACGTAGCTTGATAAAATAACACAAGAAATCTGAAAGATTTAAAGCTATTATCCGTAGTTAATGAGAACTACCCTAACTATCAACACAGCCCATTTCTATTTCTGTATCCAGCGGGCAGAATAATAAATTTTCCTGTGCAAAAAAGTACTATGTTAATATTGTGCCTATCGTGGCTATAATATTACAATAACCATATTTTTAAAAGATGAGAAAAATCAGTATTATGAAAAATTAAAAAGAACACAAGTTCCCATGAATCTCTTGATCTTTTGCCCTTCTCTTGTAAAAATCTCAAGTGAATCCAGAATAACTGCCTACTTCAGTTCTTAAGCGTACATCAACTATCGAGTAATTAACCTTAAATAACATACTGAATACATTATTAGTTCCATTAACATTGTTATAGATAAACACAGTGCTCTGAAATTTCCCATCCCATGACCTTGGAAATCTCCCACGGCAGCTGTAAAAGACCAGTTGCAGGGGTCATTTAAAACTGAGTCTAACAAAGCTCAGAAAAATACACTACAGGGAACAATGCTGCCATATATAGGGAATTCAGCTAAATGCAAATTAATACATCTTTTACATCTCTATTTTGTTTGGGTTCATGAAAACATATCATTTCCTGCTTTCCTGTATATTAACATATGTTTTTCATTAACATTCCCAGGCTTTCCAAAAACCCAAACCCACAAGCTTTTGCCCTAAAACAACCACCTTAAAATAATGTTTTGCAGTAACAGTTAAAATAATTTTGAAATAAGAAGTAATCACAGAATCTCTTAAGCTGTTTCAAGATGACAGTAGTAAGGAAATAGGCCCATACTAATTCATCTTGGGAGTAGTCAACCTTCCAAAACTATGCAAGGAAGGTAGGAAAGCTAGGAATGGCTTTTTTTTTGTGGATTGCCTTCCTTTGCAATCACCTCATATTGCTAAGGCATTGCATCAAATATTTGTCCATAACTTCCTATGACTGATGCCATAAACTGGCAGACTAAAATACTGGCAGCTCTAAACTAGTTATTTTACTAACTGCTAGCTTATGTGTCTTTCTTGTTATGTATTTATGCTGTAGGTTGCTTTACTCTTACAGTTTGCTCCATAGCTTATTCTTGAAAAGATTATATGCCGTCACCATACTCTTGAAGTATGTCTAGACAGCAATGCAAGTAGAACACTGGTAGATTTGTTTCTGCCTTTGAAAAAAGCAGACTGACTTTTCATTGTCACTCTCTCATTGATTGGTACAATGGGACCACAAATATCACAACCCAAGGTAAACTTGAAATTTGCAGCCCATCCAAGACTGCTTTGTAGTATTAAATACTAATGCTATCTAGGGGCAAAAGAGAGCTCAGCACGTATTCACTCCCCCTAGATGCACCCAATTTCCTGATTCTGTTTTCATGATTATGTTGATCTTCATATTTCTCCCACCGTTCTTAGTACTGAAGATACCTAATATAAAACAAGTTAAAAATATTGACAAAACCTGCAATTACCCTAGGGTGTATTACATAAGCATGCCTCTAAGTTGGTGAAATAACTCTCATAAATAGGTCCTAGTCCAACAGACACGTGGAGCAGCTTGGTTAACAAAGAATTTAAACTTGAGCTTGGTTGCCCTTTCAGCATTGACAGATACTGCATATTGTAAATTCCAGAGAGTTCTTACTCAGCTGTAAGTATTTTGGAATTTAACAGGATTAGGTCTTCAAAATAAGACAAAACCATCAAGTTATCTTTTCTGATCCCTGTTGAATTTATGCTTATTAGTTTGATTACATGTATGTGATGACATGGAATTTTTTCTTTGAGTTACACTTGAGAAAACTTCCATTTGTCCCATTGTTACAAGAATTCAGAGAGAGAATTGGTTCTTCCGTCCTGTCATAACAGCTTTTCTGCACCTGTTTACAGGCTATCAGCTTCTTGATAGAGTCACTGTTGCTTAACAACTTTTTTTCAGGCATCTACCCACTAGCAATTGAGCCAGTGATTATAGACAGGACATATTTGCGCATAGACACCTACCCTGAGAAGCCAAATTAGATCCTCGATTATTCCTCTTTGTATTCTAGGATATATTTTTGACAATTTTAATAGTTTTTTTCATCTCCCTCATTTGATTCAGGTGCCTTAGGTGTTACATTATATAATGAAATCTTGATTTGCGAATTGAATTTCATATCGTCAGGGGATATTCTGGAAAGTATCTGATCAGAAGTCCTATTCTACATGAGGAGGGACTTCATATAAGTATTCCTCTTTCACTGAAGATACTGCACCTGAGACATAAATAAGAAGGATCCTCAAGCGCAAGTCACCTTGCACTGGAATCTTTGCCTTCAGAAAGAGGACAACTATTTCATTTTCCCAGATTTTGTAAATATGCAATGGCTCTTCAAGTTTTTGATATTTTTAATATTTTAAAAGGATATCAGAATTGTGTTTTGGGTTCATTCAAGAAGCAAAGGGTATTTATGACTTGTCCTGTGTGCAACGACATATAAATGCACCAACGTCTATACACATCACTGACTTCTGAAGAATAAATGCAATTAGTTCAATCATTATGAAAAAACAGACATGCATTAATAATATAATGTCATTTTATCAACACATAACCTAAATATTCTAAGCATTTTATGGTTTCCTGACTTCTTATAAACACATTGCCTATTCCTTTTACCTTGCCAAAATGTTTCCTGCAAGGTGACTCTCACCAGTAAGGTAGTACATGCTCTGAAATTTGCAGTGTTTTGATCTTAATAGAAATCTTTTTATAGCAGCTACTGGTAAAATATAAACTTATCATTATTTGCTAAAAATATTTCTTGTGTAATTACTACAAGGAGTCTTATAATGGCTTCTTATTAGGCAAACATGCATGATTTGACAGATTCAGACACCAAATCAAGGAGGTAAATAAATTGTTAAGCTTAGTAAAAGTGAAGAACATCAAGCTTCCATTCTCCTTTTACTGCAACAAAAAAAGAAAATCTCCTAATTTCTTACAGCTATCCTAGAGAATGGGAATGTTAGTCCACAACTACCTATTCCTCGGACATGACTCTTTATTCTAACTACAGCTGTATTTGCTTTACCCTACTTCTCATTCTGGGGACTTCTCATTCTGGGGACTTCTCTCCCCCTAAAATTTTAGACTCTCTCTCCTTCTGTCTGCTACCCCCTTGTAATTTCTTAAGTAAAATAGAAAAAAAAAGAAGCTGAGGTTATTTTTGTTTCATTAATATCTGTAGAAGCCTTTTAAAATAACAGCTGTGAAGTGACTGCTAATTTTAAGGAAAAGCTTAAAGCTTCCATCCAGATGACAGTTCTTAAATAACAGCACTTCCTGTACAAGAAGAAAGTAAATTGCAGTATATACCCTGGAAGTCTGATTAGTTTTTAATAAGAAAATTTAAAGCACCAACTTTCAGTAATCTTTTTGTTGGATTAGGAACAACTCATGTTCCTATTCAGAACAGATTAGATTTTTTACACAGTTACATCTTCAGATTGAGGGGTGGGAAAGGATGTTGATTCAGTGTAATCCTATATCCCTTATATCCTGAAGAAGGCAGGGGTCTATAGCAGCTGCAGACATTTCTCTGCAAGAGATTCAAAAGCATAAACAAAATACTCGGGGAACTAATGAAAGCATCTGCTCTCACTCATGAATTACACTATAATTCTCTTTTTTTACTTCCATGGACTTCTTGTTTTCACAAACACGTGACTTTATAAAATCCTGAATGTTAAGTTTTGGTGTAAACCAACCAGGAATGGTCAATCACAGTTTGTGACCAGTGTTCCCTTTCAGCAGTCCTGTTCCCTTTTTATTTAATATTTCTAGTGTGAAGAAAAAGAGGAATAATAGGAATAATATAAGCTCCATGACATGGGAAATCTTGCATACATTGAATTGTCTTCTTTCAGAATTATTTGCTAGCATCTACCGAGTTGGAGCCAAAAAAGTGAAGCGCTTAGGTTCTAGCCCATTTGTTTATCTCTTTTATACCTCAAAGCTAGTTACATACTTCACTGGCAACTATTTTAAATGACTATGTCTAAAAATATTCACAGAATTCTCACCATTCATATGTAAAACTTCACAATTCCAGCTCTGATTTTCTTAAGGCAATAATGTGTGTCTGTTGAGGGTGGTGCTGGTGTTCATACCACTTCACTGCCAATAATATCTACATTTCTAATATTGTCTCTGATTAACTAACACAGATCCACTGCAAGATAATGGAGTTCTCATACGTATATTTATCTGCAATGGATCAGATGTAACTAATCTACTCTTTGTTGAAATGTTGGTTTTAAGAACATTAATTTGCTTGAGAAACGACCAGCAATGGCAAATAATAAAGAAACATCACAACTAAATGTCTCATATGAGAAACAATGTGAAAAATCTGTTGACAAAGATAGCAAAAACTTCTTTTGACTTGTATGGACCTCGATGAAAGAGTTACTAAAATGCATGTTTAAACCCATCATCACTTTAAGAATTTATAATTCCTATTCAGAGCATGAATGAATCGTAAATGGTTTTGATTTATGAGGTTCTATATGGCTTAAGCAACTATTAACCTAGAAGTAGCTTCTTTCTCTGTCCTATATACTGCAGCTGTATAAATCTAGTCGCTAAACTAAGAGGGCATAGCCAGAACTGTAAATGAAGAAAAAGGGAGATGTATTTACTTTCCAACATGCTTCCTACCCCAAATCAGCAATATTTGTATATAGTGGCCACACAGGTTGGCCGCAGAAAGCTACCATATGTCAGGTTTTCCCAAACAAGTCCTGTTTTTCCAAAAGAAATGTTGACAAAACACTATTTGAGGCTTCTATGTGCTTACCAATGATTTCTGGCAGCCCACCTGAAATGCGAGTTCTCAAGCTAGTGGAATACTTCTGAGTATTTTCATAGCATGTAGACAATGATATGATAAGCAATAGAGTTTGCAGCAGCTGAAATTAATTGTGTAACATTTTAAGTATCAGAGGAAGAGTTTACACCCATTAAAAATTTGCCTTTTTAATTTAAACATATCACTAAAGACCTAGACAGTAAAATACAAGTTTGACATTGATGTGCCCTTCCTATGACCCATTTCTACTCCTTGACTGCAATTTACTATAAATATTGTAAGTAATTTTTCAAAGCATTAACTGAAATCTTGAAAACAAAAATATGTTTTAGTAAAACCAATAAATGCAGAATTCTCCTCTTCAATACAACATATCTGTTAAAAGTTTATGAAAGACAGAAGATTCTTGCTGATATTGACTCACTTTATTTATTAAATTAAACACAGGGAGATAAATATAAATTTTGTTCAAAGGTAATTTTATTCATTTGTTACGTGAACAAGTAAATCAATGAAATAATTTATCCAAAGCTCACCAATGTTTGAAAATTCCTTTCTCCTCCTGTTCAAATCCCTTTTCAGGAGTCATACATAAACATGAAAGATTTGTAAATATGTTGCGGAAGACAGAGTTATGGATTGCCTTGATCATCTCTTCAAAAATTATGGTTAGTGTTCAGAATAAAGTTTTTGAACTACATGATAAAAGAAATTTAAAAAAAACCAAAACTTGAGTCAAGTATTAGAATGTGCATGAATTTATCTTTTATCTTTTAATAGCATTTATCTTAATCTCTTTTTCAAATTGCATATTCAAATCCAGATAGATGATACATCTTTAGATGAGATTATGTACTGATACGGACTCTTAGGGAATAGAGAACTCTGAAAAGAGTAAGAAGATTGCATATTTTAAAAACTCAATTACTCACCTGAAAGTAAGGAAAACTTTTCACAGCTGAAAGCTGGGTTTCCCAAGCTCTGTGACCCTAAGCCTGTAACCAAAGAAGTCTTTGCTGAATAACTTACAGACATCTCAGAGTCCCATACTATCCTTGATTGGTAAGTCCTGTGTTTTACTAGTGTGCACAGACACATATACACACAGATTAGGAATATGTATTTTGGTATTATATCTGGATATTCACACTCCAAGACCAGATGGTCCCACTCAAAGAGTTGCAGTCAATGGCTCAATGTTCAAGTGGCGACCAGTGAAGAGTAGCATTCCTCGGTGATCAATATTGGGACTGGTGCTGTTTAACATCTGTGTCAATGAAATGGACAGTGGGATAGACTGCACCCTCAGCAAGTTTGCCAACGACACCAAGCTGTGTGGTGCACTTGACACACTGGAGAGAAGGGATGCCATCCAAAGCGGCTTTGACAGGCTGGAGAGGTGGGCCCATGTAAGAACCTCATGAAGTTCAACACGGCCAAGCGCAAGGTTCTGCATGTGGCACGGGCCAATCCCAGGCACAAATACAGGCTGGGTGGAGAATGGATTGCAAGCAGCCCTGAGGATAAGGACTTGGGAGTGCTGGTAGATGAGAAGTTCAGCATGAGCTTTCAAGGTGCACTTGCAGCCCAGAAAGCCAAGCACATCCTGGGCTGCATCAAAAGAAGCATGACCAGCAGGTCGAGGGAGGTGATTCTGCCCCTCTGCTTTCATGAGACCCCACCTGGAGTACTGTGTCCAGCTCTGGGCCCCTCAACATAAGTACATGGACCTGTTGGAGCGAGTCCAGGGAAGGGCCACAAAGATGATCAGAGGGCTGGAGCAGCTCTCCTATGAGGACAGTCTGAGAGAGTTGGGGCTGTTCAGCCTGGAGAAGAGAAGGCTCCCGGGAGACCTTATAGCATCCTTCCAGTACCTAAAGGGGGCCTACAAAAAAGCTGGAGAGGGACTTTTGACAAGGGCATGTAGTGATGGCTTTAAACAGAGAGAGGGTAGATTTAGAATAGATATAAAACAGAAATTCTTCACTGTGGAGGTGGTAAGGCATTGGAACAGGTTGTCCAGTGGAGCTGTGGATGCCTCCTCCCTGGCAGTGTTCAAGGCCAGATTGGATGGGGCTTTGAGTGATCTGGTCCAGTGGAAGGTGTCCTTGCCTATGGCAGGGGGCTTGGAACTAGATGATGTTAAGCTCTCTTCCAACCCAAACCCTTCCGTGATTCTATGATTTATGACAGACCTTAGACCACAGCAATTTCAGAGCTTTCATTCAGTCTGCTCAGCTCTTATATCTAAAAGCCCCCTCTGCTAACTGAAAATTTTCCGTAGTTTTAAGTATCATTAAGTCTTACAGTATTCAAATTTTAATTTCATTGGGGATTATTCAGATTACACAGATTTTACTATCCAAGAACATCACTAGCTATTTCTTTACAGATTAGACTTTATTTGCATAATAGTGCCTACTCATTGAAAATTTATTCAAACTTGTGAGGCACTGTTACTCCACCTTGCTCGATAGAAGCAACAGATATGAAACAGGTGAACAAAAATGTCTCTAGACCAGAGAAATATTATCCATGTAAACATCATTCTTATAATTATGTTAAGTCTGTATCCAGTAGAAGTAGACATTAATGTGCAGCACATGTGACACGTGCACTAACTGACAGTCTGATAAAGAACCATCCCTATGTTGTCTTTTCTTAGCCACGCATTATATGACATCTTCTTTATGGACTCTGATCTACATTATCTTTACACAGTACAGAACAGTCATGAAATTGTATTGTGTTGGACTTGGCTCCTGCCCTGCCTTCCTAAGAAATGGATGCCAATGATTGCTACATCAGTAATGAATGTATAGCAGCAGCTATACAACAGTCCTCTTGGAGAGTAACAATTGTTTGAAGAACTGGTTCATGAATGTAAAGGTGTGCATCTCTGAAAGACATTTTTTTTCCATGGTCCTGCTACTACTACAACAGGAATATTATGACAGTTATGCAAATGATATAACTAGCCTTACAACTATAGGCTATCTCATAACTGACAATATCCTATAAGTGATTTATAATATCACTCTGCAGCTCCTGCTCTAAAAAGTGATTTCTCCTGGCAGAAATCCATTCATTTTCTGGCTTACATCAATGGATATTGAACTGGATTAGCAATGAGTCACCACTGTGAAAGTGAGACTTTTCTGTAATGGTAAAAAGAACTGATGGTAATTGCAGTGACTCAATAATACAATTAAAAGAGCCTGGATATTTTTTAACTATTGTCTTTTGCCGAGGTACAATTGTTGGCGGTGCAGGGTAGACTCCAGTTAATGGGAGTAAACCTCATGCACGCTTTTTATTGCAGTCCTCTCTAAGGATAGAGAAAAGGATTTAAATCTTCATAGACATATATAGAATTTTTAAAAGTAAAAAGACATAACAATCACATCAATTTAGAAACAATGTGTGCTTTCAACTTTATAGTTAAATCATGCTATAAATAATTCAGGAAAAAATATTTCTTCAACAAAATAAGAAAGTTTTAGAGGAGATAGAGATAATGTCCATAGCAGAAGCAAGATGTGAAAAGCAAGGTATTTACTTTAAAAGGTTGAAGAAAAGGAATTTGAAAAGAATGAAGATAAATACATTTTTGAACCATATTTAATCTATTAGATGATACTCAAGCTTTCTAAAGGCAAACTCCAACTTCTGTAATAGAATTAGGAACTGAATCCAGAACACCAATCTGCTTCAGAAAAAGTCAGCTAGGATAGCCCAAATGATTATTTTTGTTAGATAAAGCTACCATGGTTAATGTATGTCCATGGCCTTAGTTTAATGGAAACATATAATATCCTCATTATTAAAATTAAAAAAAAATGCATGAGGAAGGACCGCAAACCACCTGCAATGATCATATTAGCACTAAAGGCTGAAGGAGTTGGGTAACGCTAGAGATCTGTACAAAGTTGAAACCAATTTCTCTTTGCAATACAAACAAAGATACAATCTTCGTATGTCTTAATAGAAAACATCAGTGAAGGAAAACAGACAGCTCTGAAATTATTTCATAATGTTGACAAGCAGCCAATAAGAAGGTTAAATCTGAGTTGTCACTGAAGATTGAATTGCACAATGGATCAAAATCATGACAATACATCTGTGCAGTGGGGATGCAGAGAGAGAAGAAGGTTTAGGGGAAGAAAAAGAAATATCAAGACTGAATTCATAGGAAATACAAAAGAATTAGTGACCTGATAAAATAACAAAAATAAAACCTTTGCAATGAAATAGCATGTAAGAAATAAGCTCCATATATACTTTGGGCTATGAAAATGGACAAACTATGTAAGAAAACAATTCAATTTCAGTATATTGCCTTTAAAATTAACATTGATTTTTTTTAAGGCTCATAATCCTCCATTCAAATATTATCAATTGAAAAGGAAGAATATATTCAAAGTAAGAACAGGAAGACTGGAAAATGTATGTTGCTTATCCAATAGACTGCTTGCTCCCAGCACTAAGCTGCTATCAAAATTGCCTTTAAGATAAAAGCAGCACCGATAAGACATTGTGCACCTTGAAGGATAACCTCTAATTAAGGCAGTGTTTTCTAAGGATGCTATAACCTTATTTTTGATTTATTACAAAAACTAAGAGATAACTTACTCTTAGTATAATACTGTTCTTGGTCAATGACCTGTCCATGTACATAATCTTATTCCAGCCTTTCAAGATTTTAAAGCCCTGCTATGGACAGGTTTATCCTTTCAGTGAAAGGTTCTACTCATTTTAAAAGGCAATTGCACTGAAAAGATAAGATATTATCATCTCTTAGTTAGCTCCACTGATTTTAGTGTCCATGTCCTAGACTAAGATGTGCATTAATCAGAGCCTCATATAACATATTTCTTTCAAATCCAGCTGCCACTGTAGTCTATTTTAAGATACTGGGCATGTCAATCCCTAAACAGCACTAGTTTAGCACCTCTTCTTGATAATCCACCTAATGCCCTATTAAAGTTGACATTTTAATGTATTGTGTAGGAACCACCTTGACTTCCACTGCTGACATGAAGGCATAGAAAGGCTCAGACAAAATCTTTTGAACTAAAGGTGCAGTTTTTGTGCATTTAAACTATTTAATCTAGTACACCAGGGTACAGGTTTAGTCCAGCTGAGAAGAAAGTGTAGTTCTCAGTATGGAGCACCAAGGCTTTGATTATCAGCAGGCAATATCTGCTGCTCCCTTAAGCAACTTGGGCTCTGCTGTGATTTAGAAAAAATATCACTATCTTGTAGATAGACACTGGAAGCATACCAGGTGATAATTAAGATCAAACCACCTAAATAGATTGGCAACAGCATTCTGAAACATGAGTAGCCAGTTGCCAAAAAACACTAACGATTTTTTTGATTGAGTTAATTATGAACAAACAACGCCAAAAGGCCATGGAAAAAAAAACATGTGGCAATAAGTCACATGGATTTTTAGGAATACAGGATCAAATTGCTAATGTGACCTTAGAAAACTGAACTCTCAGAAAATACTAGGGGCATGAATGGAGAGGAAGACTTTAACAACTTATCAAATTTCTTGCTCTACTGATCTTACTAGCCTTATGTTCTCTTGAACTACTTCACTGCAGCCTTAGCTTCTGAGGTTTTTGCTATGGACCCCTCAGCATTCAGGACTGCATAGCCTGGAGTTGTGATGGGCCCTCAATTTGCTGCCAGAGGCAGCTAAGTAAGTTCTGAGTCCTTCTCATTTTTCATATCATTCAGCAAGACCATAGAATTGATAAGGGATAACATATGGCAAAGGAAAAGCAAGTAGCAGGAGATCCATCTTGAATAAAGGAAGTATTAGAATGCTCAGCAGAACAGGAGCACACTATATTTAGGCAATAATATATAGCCAATAAGCTTGCATAGATACAGGAGTATGTTAGATGTCTAATTAATTTTCACAGAATCATAGAATCATAGAATGGTTAGGGTTGGAAGGGACCTTCAAAGGTCATCTAGTCCAACCCCCCTGCAAGGAGCAGGGACATCCCCCACTAGATCAGGTCGCTCAGAGCCCCATCCAGCCTGGCCTTGAATGTTTCCAGGGAT